>CAUYSK010019454.1:0-41888 GCA_963575035.1 Avahi laniger | reverse complement strand
AATCAATTTTTCAAGGTTTTCATTTATTTTTTTCCATATGCAGACTCAAGATTTATTATATTTCAATAAACATTCCTTGAATTCGAGTTTTAAATATGTCCTACCAATTTGTTTTCCTTCTTCACTATCTCCAATTACAATGTAAGCATGTTGAATTTTGGCAGTCTTTTCTATTAATATTTTCATCTCAGAATCCCTTTACAATATTATAATGTATAAGAAACAATAATGATTTTTGTTTTTGTGCATTTTACCTGTTATTATTTACCTATTAAAGAGTTAAAGCTGAGAAATTTTTCATTTCCCTGATGATTAGTGATGCCGAGCTAATATTTATTGACCATTTGTCTATCTTCTTTGGAAAAGCTTCTGTTCATGTCTTCTTCCTACTTTTTTTTTTTTTATTTCAGCATATTATGGGAGTACAGGTGTTCAGGTTACGTTATGTTGCCCCTGCCCCCTCCCCCCCCCAGTCCGAATTTCAAGTGTGTCCATCCCTCGGATGGTGAGCATTGCACTCTTTGTGTATGCATATACCTTTCCTCTCCCCCCTCTCCCCCCTGACTGACATCCAATAGATGTTATTCTTATATATGCACTTACGTGTTGATCAGTTAATACCAATTTGGTGGTGAGTACATGCGGTGCTTGTTTTTCCATTCTTGGGATACTTCACTTAGTAGAATGTGTTCCAGCTCTATCCAGGAGTATACAAGAGGTGCTATATCACCATTGTTTCTTAAAGCCGAATAGTACTCCATAACCCTTGGCTTTTTAATAACCACATCATTAGAGCTTTCCTCCCAATTTCTGTGTCCAAATTTTGCAATGTTAATATATGGAACTATACAAATAAAATAGTAAATCTTTATCATCAGATTAACATATTAGAGCTGCTTTATTTGAATTTCAATTGTTAATAAACTAAAGATGATTTCATTAAGTGGCCAATCTTCAAACTAAATTCAGAACTCTTCTGATATAAAGAGAAACTTATCTACATCTATGTAAGGCAACATTTTTTTAAAAATGTTTATCATACTCTCTTTCACTGTTGATGGCAAAAAAAATTGGTGTAATTTTACTTATTGAGATTTAATTTATGTGCAAAAAATAAGTATACTGTTAGATGAGTTTTGATAAATGTATTCACCCTTGTAACTACCACAACATTCAAGATACAGAACATTTCCATTTTCCACCCTGAAAAGTTCCCTTATGCTCTTTTGCACTTAATCCCTCCCCCTATTCCAATTCTGGCCACAGTCAACACTGATGTCCTTTCTGTCACTATGTGTTCATTTTGTCTTTTCTGGAATTTCATATAAATGGAATCATACTATATGTACTCTTTTATCTCACACAGTTTTGTTAGAAATCCAAGAGTGATTTAGCTGGGTAATTCTGGTTAAGGGTCTCTCAAGAGGTTGCAGTCAAGATATCTGCCAGGATTGAGTTTTCTAAAGCTTGACAAGGGCTGGGGGATATGCTTCTAACATTGCCTGCAAGTTTCACTTCCTTGTTGGCTGTTGATTGGATGCCTCAGTTCCTAGTCACATGGACCTCTCTAATGAGGGGCCTAAGTGCCCTTAACACATATGGAAAGTACCTTCCTCCAGAGAGCACTATCAAAGATAAAAAGCAAGGGGGAATCCACAATGCCTTTTATGACCTAATCTCCAAATCACACACCTACACTTCTGCTTTCATGTATTCATTAGAACGAGTCACAAAGTCCAGCCCACACTGGAGAAAGGCGGAAGGGATTAAGCTCCTTCTATTTAATAAAGAGGTATAAAAGAATTTGTGGATACTTTTTAAAACTACCATACAAACCACACAAATTGTGGGCTATTATGAACAAAGCTCCTGTGAGCTTTATTTGCATACATTACATACATTACATTTATTATTTACATAAGCCTCATATAAAAGGGCTTTTGTTTTTCTTTTTTTTTTTGCAAAATAGGTTTACATTTCCTTTGGATAAATACCTAGGAGTGAAATTGCTGGGTCATATGGTAAGTATACATGTCTCATTACAAGAAACTGCCAAACTCTTGTCCAAGGTGGTTGTACCATTTTAGAATTCCACCAGCAATTGATGAGAGCACCTGTTTTTCTATATCCTTACTAGCAGTTGGTATAGTCAATCTTTTTGATTTTATTCATTCTAATGGATGAGTAGCAGTATATCATTGTGGATTTAATTTGCATTTCTCTGATGATTTTGAGCATTTTTTCATGCGCTTAATGGTCATTCATATAATTCATTTGCTGGATGGTTTTTCCTCTTAATGTTAAAATGTAAGTACTCTGAATTAGCATGAATTTTAGCATCCACTCTCAATAATGAACAGATCATGCAGACAAAAAAATCAACAAAGAAATAGCAGAGTGAAACTACACACTAGATCTAACAAGCCTAATAGACATTTACAGAACATTTCATCCCACTGATGCAGAATATACATTCTTGTCATCAACACATGGATGAAACACAAGTCTTTACAAATTCAAAATACAAATTAAAAAAAAATAGAAATCATATAAAGTATCTTTTCTGACCACAATGGAATAAAACTACAAATCAGTAACAAAAGGAACCTTGGAAAATACCAAAAAAAAAAAAATGGATATTACACAACATACTCCTGAATGACCAACGTGTCAATGAAGGAATTAAGAAGAAAATTTAAAAATTTCTTGAAACAAATGAAAATGGAAGTATAATATACCAAAATCCATGAGATAAGCAAAAGGGGTAGTAGAGGGAAGTTCATAGCAATAAGCACCTATATCAAAAAAGGAGAAATACTTCAAATAAACAACCTAGTGATGCACCTCAAGGAACTAGAAAAGCAAAAACAAACCTATCCAAAAATTAGTTGATGAAAAGAAAAAATAAAGATCAGAGCAGAAATAAATATCATTGTGGCTAAAAACAATACACAAGATCAACAATAAGAAAAACTGATTTACTGAAAAGATGAACAAAATCAACAAACCTTTAACTGCTAGACTAATAAAAAAAGAGATAAGACCCAAATAAAATCAAAAATAAATAAAGGAGACACAACAACTGAGAACTCGGAAATACAAAGAATTGCTAGAGACTACTAAAAACAACTACATGCCAAAAATTTAGAAAATCTAGAAGAAACAGATAAATTCCTGTACACATACAACCTACCAAGATTAAGCCATAAAAAAATAGATAACCTCACCAAAAAATACTGAGTAATGAGATCAAAGCTGTGATAAAAAGTGTGCCATCAAAGAAAAGTCAAGGACATGACAGATTCATTGCTGAATTCTACCAAATAGTTAAAGAAGAACTAATACCACTTCTATTCAAACTCTTAAAAAAAAAAAATTGAAGAGGAGGAAATACTTTCAAATTCATTCTATGAGACTAGTATTATCCTGATACCAAAACCAGACAAGGACACAACAAAATAAGAAAACTAAAGGCTAATATCACTAATTAACATAGATGCAAAAATCCTCAACAAAATACTAGCAAACCAAATTTAACAACACATTAAAAATATCATTCACCATGATCAAATGAGATTTGCCTCAAGGATGCAAGGATGGTTTAACATGCACAAATCAATAATGTGATAAATGACATTAACAGAATCAAGACAAAAACATATGATTATTTCAATAGACACAAAAAAGCATTTGAAAAAATTCAATATCCCTTTATGATGAAAACTATCATCAAAATGGGTATAGAAGGAACATACCTCAAAATAATGAAGGCCATATATGATAAACCCAGAACTCACATTATACTGAATGGGAAAAATTAAAGGCCTTTCCTCTAAAGTATAGAACAAGATGAGGATGCCCACTTTCAATATTAATATTCAGTATAATACTAGAAGTCCTAATCAGAGCAATTAGACAAGAGAAGGAGATAAAAGAAAGACAGAAGTCAAATTGGCTTTGTTTGCAGATCACATGATCTTATACTTAGTAAAACCTAAAGATTCCACCAAAAACTGTTAGAACTGAAAAACAAATTCAGTAAAGTTACAGGATACAAAATTAATGTGCAAAAATTATTAGCATTTATACACTTCTACAGTAATCTGAAAAATAAATCAAGAAAGCAATCCCATTTACAAAAGCTACAAATAAAATAAAATAAAATAAAATAAAATAAAATAAAATACACAGTAATCAACCAAAGAAGTGAAAGATCTATAGACAGAAAACTATAAAAATATGATGAAAGAAATTGAAGGGTACAAAAAACTGGAAAGATATTTCATGCTCATGGATTGGAAGAATTAATATAGTTAAAATGATAATATTACTAAAAGTGATTTACAAATTCTATGCAATCCCTATCAAAATACCAATGGCATTCTTTACAGAAATAGAAAAAAAAAATCTTAAAATTTATATGGAATCGCAAAAGACCACAAATAGCCAAAGAAATCCTGAGAAAAAAGAACAAAGCTGGAGAAAACACTACGTGACTTCAAAATTTATAAATCTATAGTAAACAAAACAACATGATATTGGCATAAAAGCAGACATATAGACCAATGGATCAGAGTACAGAGCTCAGATAAAAATCCATGCAAATACAATCAACTTATCTTTGACAAAGGTGCCAAGAATACACAATGAGAAAAGAAGATTCTTTTAAATAAATTGTGCTGAGTAAACTAGAATATTGTATACAGAAGAGTGAAACTAGACCCCTATATCTCATCATACACCAAAATGAAATCAAACACTTGAATCTAAGACTTGAAACTATGAAACTGCTAGAAAAAAAATCATTGGAGAAATACTCCAGGACATTGTTCTGGAAAAAGATTTTATGCATAAGACCCCAAAAGCAACCAAAGGAAAAACAGGCAATTGGGAACACATCAAGCTAAAAAGCTTCTGCATAGCAAAAGAAATAATCAACAGAGTGAAGACACCACTCACAGAATGGGGGAAAATATTTGCAAACTATCCATCTCACAAGGGATTAATAAAAGGAACTGAATTACAAAAAGGAACTGAAGCAAACCAATAGCAAAAAATTAATAACCTCATTGAAAGCTGGGCAAAAGATCTAAATACACTTCTCAAAAGATGGCATATAAATGGCCAATGGGTATATGAAAAAATGTTCAACACAACTAACCAACAGAGAAATGCATATCTAAATCACAATGTGATAACATCTCACCCAAGTTAAAGTGTTTTTTTTATGTAAAAGGGAATAACAGATGTTGACAAGGATGTGGAGAAAGGGGAACTTTCTCACACTGTTGATGAGAATGTAAATCAGTAAAGCCACTATGGAGAAAAGTATGGTGGTTCCTCAAAATACTAAAAATAGAACTACCATATGATCTAGAAATTCTACCACTGGGTGTGTAACCAAAAGAAAAGAAGTCAATATATCAAAGAAATATCTGCATTCCCATGTTTATTTCAACACTATTCACAATAGTGAAAATACAGAATCAAATTATCTGTCCATCAATGGATGAGTGAATAAAGAAAATGTGGTATGTACACAATGGAAGATTATTGAGCCATAAAAAGAATGAAATTCTTTCTTTGGCAGCAACATGGATGGAATTGAAGACTATTATGTTAAGTGAAATAAGTCAAAGCACAGAAAGACAAATATCACATTTTCTCATATGTTGAAGCTAAAAAAGCAGATCTCATGAAGACTGCGAGTAGATTCATGGTTACCAGAGGCCAGAAAGGGGTGAGGATGAAGGGGAAAAAGAATATAAATATATTTATTATCACTATACTGTATACTTGAAAATGGTAAAGATCATAATTACATTAATATGTTTATTTCATCTCAATAAAATTTTTTTTAAAAAAGTTACACCTGAACCTCTTTGCATGGTTGAGGTGATAGTTTGATATAATGCAAAGCCTAATCATAATAGGCTCTCAATAAACTTTCACTATTATAATGATTATTGTTTTTGTTTTATTGTTATTTCAAAATTATAAACTACTATGATTCACAGTTTTTGTAGTGTTTTCCTAAATCACAATGATCCTCCCTGATCTACAAATCCATGAGGATGAAGCATTTTTTTTTATTTCAGCATATTATGGGGGTACAGATGTTTAGGTTATGTACATTGCCCTTGCCATCCTTCCCCCCCAAATCCGAGCTTCAAGCGTGTCCATCCCCCACATGGTGCACATCGCACTCTTTGTGTATGCATATACCCGTCCCCTCCTCCCTCCTACTCCCTCCCCCTCCCCCTGCCCAACATCCAATAGATGTTAGTCTTATATGTGCACCTATGTGTTGATCAGCTAATACCAATTTGATGGTGAGTACATGTGGTGTTTGTCTTTCCATTCTTGGGATACCTCACTTAGCAGAATGCATTCCAGCTCTATCCAGGAGTATACAAGAGGTGCTATATCACCATTGTTCCTTAAAGCTGAATAGTACTCCATGGTATACATATATCACATTTTATCAATCCACTCATGTATTGATGGACACTTGGGTTGTTTCCACATCTTTGCAATTGTGAATGGTGCTGCTATAAACATTCGGGTGCAGATGTCTTTCTTATACGGTATCATTTGTTCTTTTGGGTAGATGCCCAGTAATGGGATTGCTGGATCGAATGGTACTTCTAATTATATCTCTTTAAGATATCTCCATATTGCTTTCCACAGAGGTTGCACTAGTTTGCAGTCCCACCAACAGTGTATGAGTGTTCCTGTCTCTCCGCATCCATGCCAACATTTATTATTTTGGGACCACCACCACCTTTTCTGGCCTGAAAGTAGGGCTAATGGTAGAGTGGTTATTTTTTCCCCTCTTCTGACCATGGTACATGCATAAGGGCCCATATTAAGGAATATTTGTGTTCTCCTTTACATAAAGCTTCTAAAGTTAGTACTTTCACATCTATCCTTACTTCTGCTGCCTAAAATTGTTCTTTACAATAAGAAATCAAGGCTCAGGGAGGATAAATAATTTGACAAGGGACATACAACTAATAAGTGCTGGAGCCGAAATCTACCTAAGGCTTCTGACATTTAATCCTACTGTTGTTCTACATATGTTCAAACATGTATCTCTGACATTTTGTAGATGAAAAATATAAAGATTACAAAATCTGGTGACTTTTAAAACATCAAAAATATAAGTACAGTAGTATTATTTTATTATTTCAAATCTAGTGATCCATATATGCCTTTGAAAAAGTCTCTTGGTCTGTTTTAGTCTCATTTTATCTAAAACATAAGAGTTAATCTCCAAGGTCTCATCCAGCTCTAAAATGTATAGATTTTTTTATTATATCTTGGCTATAACTAAAATCTTAAACTCATCAATATAGTCAGAAACTATTCCAAAGGGCCTTGATAATGTTAAAAATTACTGATATGTTATTAAAAGCATTATTTCAATAAACAAAAAATCACTGATTTGGGGAATATATATTAGATAGGAGCCAACAGAGATGGGCTTCCAGGAGTGATTGGCTACCGTCAATGTTAGTGATAATTCAGAAAAAATTCAAAAGTGGTGACTGGTTGTCATAATTTAAATCCATGTAATAAATTTTTCCACTGAGAACAATAATTAATAATTTTTCTCTTTTGTCTTTGATAGCCAATCCATTTGAAACACAGGAGGCAAATTAGTGAACAGTCTACATTTATTACGAATTGAATTTTAGCCACTAATCTCCTAGAAAATGATGACACAATACATTAAACACACTTGTAGTGAGTTATTTAGACGTGAAAAGGTAAAAACCAACCTTCTGTTCACCTAATATGACTAAATAGATTTATGAATGAAACGGTAAAGCATATAATCCTATTCATAGTGCAAGAATTTTAATTTTATTTTAAAAATTATTTCTATGAATCTTGAAAACCTAAGAGAGTAAGTTTAATATTCTTATGGTAAGGCTGTAGTTTTGTTAAATAAACCACTATTTTGGAAACCAGTTTTATTTTTTTTATAAATGCATATATATTAGTTCTGAGATTTTTCCTCTGAAATCCATCTTACCACAAGATGGAGTACACCCCTTGCAACAATTTCCAGGAACACTATGGTAATTCCCAAAGTGTTAGCAATATTTGTTTTATATATTTTAGGGATAATATAAAGAAAATTGAAATATGCAAAAGCTAGATGAGGCTTATTACAAAATAAATTAATCAATTATATAACTAATTGCAACTTTCAGGTTTTATTTTTAAAATGGACCTTAAAATTATTTTATTTTGGTGGGAACAAATGCATTTGTTTGAGAGACCACTGACTGCTTGCCCAATACCTCAATTATATAAAGTAAATCACTGTTGGAGAAGTAGTTTTCCATGGGGATACTCTTAAATCCATTCTTTTCTTAGAAATGGATAAGAACAGTCTTACTGCAAGTAGATTTTAAGTGGGCTCTAAATAGCCTTGTGTTTTTCACCTATTTCTTCAAGAAATCAATGATAATATTTGTTACATGACAGTTTTAACCTTACACACTATCTCCCCAAAATAATGCTTGCTATAAAGTAAAATGAAAATGTACATGTTATAGCTGATATCTTTCAGACTCATCCAAACCTTACTGTTGAGCAAAGCCTTTCCTGACATCTGAGAGTTAGGTTTCTCTCTTCTTTGCTGCCATGGGATACTTTACCCATATACACCAATATCATTTAATTTGGGGGATGTTTCCTGGTTTTATTATTGTGGATGGCCCATGAAGATGAATCCCTGATATCATTTTTAACAATTACACCTCTGTTCTTTCCTATCCTCCTCACCCAAATCAAAACATTCTCATGATCAGCATGTCCTAGGCTATCACGTACAATATTATTGATCAAATTCTGAGCTTTCATGAATGTGTGATGCTCTCCATAAAGGCAAAACATTTCTACCAATTCCTGATTACTTGTTTATATTCACCCTTGTTTGTCTCAACTATTTAAATGTGCCTTAACTGTTATAAATTTTTTAAAAATTTCTTTAAAAAATAACTTTTATTGTGTATATTTAAGGTATACAACATGATGTTACGGGATACATATAGATAGCAAAATGGTTACTATAGTGAAGCAAATTATCATATCACATAGTCGCTGCTTTTTTTGGTGGTAAGAATAGTTAAAATCTACTCATTTAGCAGAAATCTTAAATACAGTACAATTTTGTTAACTATAGTCCTTACGTCATATATTAGATCTCTAGATTTGTTCATCTTACATATCCGTTACTTTGTATACTTGACCTGCATTTCCTCATCTTTTCCTGGTGACCAACTTGCCCTTGGTAACCACTATTCTCTATCTCTGTATATTTAATTTTTAAAAAAAGTGAGATCATGCATTTTTTTCCTTTACATTTCTGGCTTATTTCACTTAGCATAATGTCTTTCAAATTTATTCACATTGTAGCAAATGGCAGGATTTCTTTTTTAAAAGCTGAGTAATATCGCATTGTGTATTTACATGCACCAGAGTTTCTTTATCCATTTGTCTATCAACAGACAAATTGTTGTTCCCATATCATGGCTATTGCAAATAATGCTGTGATGAACATGAGAATGCAGATATGTTTATGAGGTAGTAATTTCATTTCTTTTGAATATATACCAGAAGAGGGATTGCTGAGTCATATCATAGTTCTATTTTTAATTTCTTTAGGAACCTCCATATTATATTTAATAATGTCTGCACCAATATAAATTCCTATCAACAATATACAAGGGTTCCCTTTTCTTCAAATCCTTGCCAACACTTATCTCTTGACTTTTTTATATTAGTCATCCTAACATATGTGAGGTGGTATCTCATAGAGGTTTTAACTTGCATTTTGCTGATAATTAATAATGTAGAGCACTTTTTCATTTATCTGTTGGTCATTTTTATGTATTTCTTGGAGAAATATCTATTCAGGTACTTTGCTCATTTTTAATCAGGTTTTTGTTTTCTGATATTATAAAAGTTTTTTCATAAATTTTGATATTAACCCCTTATCAAATATATGGTTTGCAAATATTTTGTCCCATCTGTAGGTTGCTGTTTCATTTGGCTGGTTGTTTCCTTTGCTGTGCAGAAACTTTTTACTTTGATGTAGTACCATTTATTTATTTTTGCTTTTGTAAACAGAATTTTGGTATGATATCCAAAAAAATTTATTTCCAAGACCAATGTCAAGGAGTTTTCCCGATGTTCTCTTATACAAGTTTTATGGTTTCAGGTTTTTTGTTTTCAGGTCTATGGTTTCATGTTTAGATCTTTTATCCATTTGAAGTTAATTTTGGTGTACAGTATAAGATAAGGATCCAATTTAGTTTCTTTTTCATATAGAAATTCAGTTTCTCCAGCACCATTTATTGAGGAGACTGTCCATTCTCCACTGTGTATTTTTTGTGTTTCTGTCAAATTAGTTGACCACATATATATGCATTTATTTCTGGGTTCTCTAACCTGTTATACTATGTCTGTTTTTATGCCAGTTTTATACTGTTTTGATTACCATAGCTTTCAAATATAATTTTAATCAGGAAGTGTGATGCCTCAAACTTTGTTTTTTTTTCTCAGAATGACTTTGGCTATTCGAATTTTAGGAATTTTTTTTCTATTTCTATGAAGAATGGTATTCAGGTTTTGACAGAGATTGCAATGAATCTATACATTGCTTTGGGTAGTAAGACACTTTAACAACATTAATTCTTCTGATCCATGAGCACAGGATATTTTTCCATTTATCTGTGTCTTCAACTTCTTTCATTAATATTGCATATATTTCAGTGTGCAGGTCTTTGACCTCCTTAGTTAAGTTTATTCCTAAGTATTTTATATTTATTATATTTTTTGATGCAATGGTAAATGGGATTGTTTTCTTTATTTCTTTTTTAAGCTAGGTCATTATTTGTGTGTAGAGATGTTACCAATTTTTGTATGTTGATTTTATATCCTGCAACCTTGCCAAATTCATTTATTAGTTCTAACAATTTCTTTTTACAATCTTTGGGATTTCTACATACAGGATTGTGTCATCCACAAATAGAGATAATTTTACTTCTTCCTTTCCTATTTGTATGTCTTTATTTCTTTTGCTTTTCATATTGCTCTTGATAGCACTTTTAATGCTATGTTGAACAAGAATGACAAGAGTGGGTATCTTTGCCTTGTATTTGGTCTTAATGGAAAAGTTTTTGGTTTTTTCCTGTTCATTATAATGCTAGCTGTGGGTTTATCATAAATTGCCTTTACTATGTTGAGGGAATTTCCTTGTATAACTAAACTATGGAGAGTTTTTATCAGAAAAGGATGTTAAACTTTGTAAAATGCTTTTCTGTATCATGAGATGATCATGTTTTTATCTTTCATTCTGTTAATATGATGCATCAGATTGATTTGTGTATGTTAAACCAGCCTTGCATTCCAGGGATAAATCCCACTTGGTCGTGATGTATAGTATTTTTTACATGTTGTTGAATTCAGTTGGCTAATATTTTATTGAGAATTGCTGCATCAATATTAATCAGAAATATTGAATTGTAGTGTTTTTTTTGTGATGTCTTTTGTTTAGGTATCAGGGTAAGACTGGCATTATAAAGATATGTTTGAAAGTATTCCCTTCAGCTCTATTTTTTGGCAGTGTTTAAGACATATTGGTATTAATTCTTCTTTGAATGTTTGGTAGAATTCAGCAGTCAGTCCATCATGTCCTAGGCTTTTCATTGGTGAGAGGTTTTTAATTACTTCTTCAATCTCTTTATTTGTTATGGCCAGTATAGGCTTTCCATTTTTTCATAATTCAGTGGTGATAACTTTTATTTTTCTAGGAATTTATCCATTTGCTCTACGTTATCCAATTTGTTGGCATACAATTGTTCATAATAATCCCTTATGAACCTTTTAATTTCTGAAGCATCTGTTGCAATGTTTTCTCTTTTATTTTTTGTTTAAATCTCTTTTTTCTTAGTTAGCCTAGCTAAGTTTTGTCAATTTTGTTTATTTTTTCAAAAAACCAACTGTTAGTTTTATTTTTTCCTATGGTTTTTCTATTTTCCATTTTATTTATTTCTGTTCTGATCTTTATTATTTCCTTTTTTCTGCTAACTTTAGGTTTAGTTTGTTATTTTTCTAGTTTTTGAATGCTAATGTTAGGCTATTTATTTGGAGACTTTGTTCTTTTTTAATGCTGGCATTTATTGCTATAAACTTTCTTCTTAGTACTACTTTGTTTGCATTTCATAAATTTTGGTATGTTGTGATTTCATTGCCATTTGTGTCATGATATTTTTTAATTTTCCTTTGGGTATTTTGTTTGTTTATTTGTTTTAAACCATTGGATATGCAACAGCATGTTGTTTAATTTCCACATATTTGTGAATTTTCTAAGATCCTTTCAGTTATTGATTTCTACATTTGTAATATTGTAGTCAGAAAAGGTACTTGATATAATTTCAGTATTTGTAAATTTATTAGTACATGTTTTGTGGCTTGACACATGGTCTATGCTGGAGAATATTCCATATGTGCTAAAAAAGGAAAGTGTATTCTGGTGCTATTGGACAAAACATCATGTATATGTCTATTAGGTCGATTTGGTTTAAAGAGTAATTCAACTACAGTATTTCCTTATTAATTTTCTGTCTAGTTAATCTATTCATTGTTGAAAGCGGGTATTAAAGTCCCCTTTTATTATTACATTGCTATCTATTTCCCTTGATATCCATTAATGTTTGTTTTATGTATTTAGCTGCTCTAATATTGGGGGCATATATTTTTATAATTGTTATGTCCCCTTGACAAATTGACCCTTTTATCATTAAATAATGATCTTTTTGTCTCTTGTGACAATTTTTGACTTGGAGTTTATTTTATCTGAAATAAATTGTCTTAGTCCATTTTGCACTACTGTGACAGAATACCACAGATTAGTGAGTACTGTATAATGAACGGACATTTATTGGATTACAGTTCTAGAAGCTGGGAAATCCAATATTAAGGTGTCAGCATCCGGCAAGGGCCTTCTTGCTGTGTCATCACATAGCACAAGAGGAAAAAGAGAGAGAGCAAAAGTGTGCCAAACTCATCCTTTGATCAGTCTCACCCATGAGGGTAGACTCCTCATGGCCTAATTACCACTTAACTGTCCCACCTCTTAATATTGTTAAAATGGCAAGTAAATTTCAGCATGAGTTTTAGAAGAGACAACCATTCAAACCACAGCATAAGTATAGCTCTTCTTGCTCTCTTACGGTTACCATTTGCATGGAATATCTTCTTTCATTCCTTCACTTTCAACCTATATATGTTCTTAAAACTCAAATGGAAATCTTTTAGGTATCATATAGTTGGATCTTGTTTGTTTATCCCTTCAACCACTTTATCTCTTTTGATAGAGAATTTAATCTATTTACATTCAAGGTTATTTTTGATAGGTAGGACTTATTACTGCCATTTTGTTATTAGTTTTCTGGTTGTTTTATAGACCCTTTTTTCCTTTCTTCCCCTTTTGCTGACTACCTTCATGATTTGGCAATCTTCTACAGTGCTAAGCTTTCATTCCTTTCCATTTATTACTTATGTGTCTGCTGTAGTTTTTCTATTAATATTTGTTACGTTAATATGAGTCTTAACATAAAACATACCTTATAGTTAAAATAGACAGTTTTAAGCTCATGAAAACTGAACTTCGATTACATACAAAGACTCTAGACTTTTATTGTTTCCCTCACAATTTCTATTTTTGACGTCACAATTTATATCTTAAATTGTGCCTTAACAATTTATTGTAGCTGTCATTATTTTTTGCTGTTTTGAATTTTAGCCTTCATACTAGATACATACCTGATTTACAGAACACCTTATAATTGGGAGTATTCTGAATTTGACTAGGTAAATACATCTAGCAGTGAGTTTTATATTTTCATATGTATTAATGATGGTAATTATCATCCTTTCATTTCTACTTGAAAAACTCCCTCAAGCATTTCTTGCAAGGTAGGTCTTTTTTCCTCTCTGCCTGGATAATTTCAAAAGACCTGTCATCAAGTTCACAGATACTATTTTTTTTTTCTGCTTGATCTAATCTTATGTTGAAGCTTTCTGTTTTTTATTTCATTCATTGAATTCTTCAGCTCCAAAATTTGTTTGGTTATTTTCTATATCTACTTCTTTGTTGAATTTCTCATTCAGCTCATGAATTCTCTTTCTGATTTCATTGAATTGTTTCTCTGTATTTCTTTTTGTATCTTGTTAAGTTTCTTTAATATCATTATTTTGAATTTCTTTTCAGGTAATTTGTCAATTTCCATTTCTTGGAGTTAGTTATTGGAGAATTATTGCATTTCTTTAGTGATATCATGTTTCCTTGCTTTTTCATGTTTCTTGTGTTCCTGCAATGATATTTGTGCAATAGGTGGAGCAGTCAGCTCTACCAAACTTTACAGAATGGCTTTTCATAGAGAAAAACTTTCATCTGCAGATTGGTCCAGAGGTACTAGTTGGGCATAGTTGGTATAGTCTCTATGCAGATTCTTCAGCTGTGATCAATGTCAGTGATGACTATTGATCAGTGGTCTAGGTTGCAAGGGGTTGTGGCAGCAGCAGTGGCAGTGTAGGCAGTTGGGATCCTTAGTTTCAAGGGCTTTAGGAGTCTTCTTGTTCTTGTTTTCTTCACAAGGGGAGTCTTAGCTGAAGGGGTCCATCTCAGTGGCAGGTTTGACACAACCCACAAGTAGCTCCAGTGGTGCTGGGATCCAGAGCGCAAGTGCTTGGAGAAGCTATGAAGCCAGGGCAGGACTTAAGATCTTATAAAATTACTGTGGCACCTGAAGCTTGACACACAGGTTCACTCTCTAAAGCATGGGTGGATGCTGATCACTCACAAAGCCAAAGTCTATGACTCTGAAGCACACTCTAGCAGCTCACGATTAAGGGAACAAGGATGTAGGAATGACTCTGACTTTGGGGACCAGGGCACAGAATAATCATGGCTCAAGGTGAAATGTATAATCTCGAGTTTTGGGCTTTGGAGACCAAGGCACAACTGCAATTCTGGTCCCAGAGATAACCAGGGACAGTGGCAACTTAAGTTTCAGGGGATTAGGTACCACATAGTGGTGACTCTGGACCCTGAGATGGTGGGACACAGCAGTAGCCCAGGCTGGGAGGCTAAGAGCAACAGGAGCAAGGACCCAGGAAAGGTGAGGTACAGCTGTGGCTTGGGCCCTTGGTGGCAGGGAGCAGCTCAGTGTTGACCTCACTCTCTAAAGAGCCGGAGTGCCTCAGCAGCTTGGATGCTGGGGGCACTAGTCCAGTTCCGGGGAAGTAAAGTGCTCTGGTTGTTTAGCCTGGAGGGTTGATGGTATAGCTCAGCCAAGGGACTGATTCCCTGGCATGTGAGGCACTGTGTCAGCTCAGCCCTAGAAGGTGCAGCTCCATGGGTCAACCCAGGCTCCAGTTCCTCAAGGAGTGGAACATCACATCATCTCAGATATTGTGGGTTACAATTGCTCTGTTTGCCAAGGTTCTGGGTCCCCAGGGGAGTGGAACACTGCATTAGCTAAGCCATGTGGTGGGGATGTTGGGGCACAGCTGCTCCACTCAGCCTAGGCTGTGAATTCCTGCGGGTAGGCATTGCATCAGCTCGAGTGTCATAAAATTTGTATTTTAAGATCCTTCATAATTTTTTTTGTTTGTTTCTTTATGGTAAGTTGAGCATCATCACTTGCTCTCAGGTATTATGGGTCAAATTATCTACCAGAACTGTCTGTCAAAATTAATGACAGAGAGTTCATAACAGAGTCTACAACATGGATTGCAAAATAAGGAGAGCGCTGGATGTGTGGAGTGCTAATATTTGCTGACCTGGAATCAGTAGTTCAATTTGTTGCTTTAACCCACTTTGGCTAAGATCATATGAATGCACTCAGATCACTGAAAAAATACCTATTATCTGAGGAAAATATTTAAAAGACAAAGGAGGAAGCAATAAATTAGCATTAAAAGAGAGTTTGTGCAACTAAAGCACTAATATTTAACATTAATAGTGCATTTATTTGCTCCTTGAGGGCAAGGACCATGTTCACTCATCTTTATAGTCCCTCAGTTCCACTTAGGGCCCAGAATAGTGCCTGGCACATGATATGGAAGGCAGTCAATGCTGAGTGAGTACATATCCTACTGGTTGGACCATTCTCACATATCCTCATGGGATTGCCATACCAGGATTAATTAGTTACAATTGCCTGGCATACTTAAAAAGAAGTTTGTAAAAATTCAGTTAGTCTCTATATAATTGAGGTGATATAAATACCTAATAAAATAATAATTTGGCAGCATTCTATTCTACAATCTAGAGTGTGCTGGCCCTAATCAAAGACTTGTGGAAAGAAAAATAAAGATAGAAGAAAATAGAGAGTCAAACCCAAAGCTTACAATATTTGGAAGAATAAAAGAAAAGTTATAAAACATCATAAAAGTAAAAGCAATATAAAGGAATTGTAAATGCTGGGATCCACAAGGATAGGCAATAATCAGCCTTGAGACTCCACCCATTTCATCAATGCTTCTGTTAGAACACTTCCTATAGTCACGAAATTGTATCCATGATTCTGAGCATTCTTGCTACTTTCTATAGGGCAATAATTACAAGAAACACATTAAATACTTTAAAAAGTGTGAAATTAATGAATGATTGAATATATGTATTAGTTAGTGAATAAATGAATGAACAGCTGTCAGTGAAATGTAGAAAGGCACTCCCTAGATGATGGGTGATCCACTCATAGAGCCTTGGCAATCGCAGCAGCCAGAGTGCCCACCCAGAAACACCAGCTCTCTGACATCACCTGCTTTGTGAATTTACATTTTATTTATTAAAAAATAAAAAGTCAGAAAATAAAATAATGAACTAAAGAACTGTTAAAATGATCTTTTGTCGTTACATTTTTGCTTTCTTAACTTGAGGGAAATTCTCTTATTGTTTTTCAAGTACATAAAATAAAACTACTAATAAAGTGAACAGCAGATGTAAAGCCCTGAAGCTGGCATCTGAAAGGCCGGGATAGCTGGAACAGAGAGAGTGAACAAAAACAAGCAGTGAGCCTGAAGAATAGCCTAGCAAGAGGTGCCATCATAAACTTGTGCATGGAGGAAGGGGCAAAAAGTTTTGCCTGAAGAATTCAGGGAAGGTCTCTAAGTAGAGGGAATATTGAACTGCATCTTGAACAGTGAATCATAGACATTTTCCAGTAGGCCTAGATGTTGGGAGAACAGGCATTGAGGAACATTCCAGTCGGGGACACTGCAATGACAAAGATTTATTCTGTGAAAAAGCTTAAGATTTAGAGAAAATTGCAAAAACTTTGGAGAGTTTGGCAAGTACAGTTTTCATAGAGAGAAAAAATGCTGGAAAAGAGATTTCTAGGGAGATCAACCTGAGGTTGCCAAGGGTATTTTATGCCACATATAGGGTTCTGTATATTAGGATGAACTGTGAGAAGTTCATCGATATTTGAAAGAAGGAGAGAGCTCTCCAACAGTGGCTTGGAGGATGCATTGAAAATGGGGATGGATGTAAGGGGAGGCAATTGTAGGAAAGAAAACCAATGAGGAGTTGGTAGAATAATTAGGACTATGCTTGTGGTAAGTCAAATTCCGAGTCAATACCATAACAGGGTTCTAGATGAACAAGTATCTCACAGGGCTACTGCTGCTTTCATGAACACCATGTTCTCTTATGGAAGCATCCTTGAGGCTAGAGCTATTTTTTCATTTGTATGTTTGTATTTTTAATTCGAGAAGGGTGTGTATGCCATCACAGTCAAGTTTCATTAAGTTCAATTCAGTTGCTTGTAGCTTTGACCACAGATTTCAGAGGATCAAGAAGGCTTAAAGGAGAGGAAAGCAGAGACGCCTCCTGGCCCAGGGAAAGAGAAGAGATGAAGGGAAATTTAACTTGCCTTCCTTGAAATTCAATTCAGCTTAACCTGACAGGCAAAAGACCAGACCCTCAGAGCTGCAGCTCGGTCCACAAATAAAGATGGCTGGATTGTCCCAAGGACTATATATATATTTTGGATTTGGCCATGGAAGATGGAAGGGTTGGGATCTAGTACAGATAATGGAAGTCACACAAAGCTCCACGAACATAAAGAAAATTGTCTACTAAGTTTTAACAGAGGCTGCTGGGGATACAGAGGGAATAAGACATTCCTCTGTCCTCAAGGAGTTCTCAGTCTAAGAGACCAGACTCCTCTGAGGCTATATTGGTCATTGAGTGTAAAGCTTGAGAATATAAGTCACATCTCATACATAGGCTTCTACTGTGTATGAAGTCGGCCGGCTCTCACTGAGACTTGGACTTAATATGTGCATCGCAACTCCAGAAATCTGTGACGATGGAGAGTTCCTTTTTTTCTTCTTCTTACATTTGTATATTAATTTGTTAATGTATTTAATAAGAACAACTCCTTTTAATCAAAGAAATTAAAATGTAAACAATGAAAAACATCAGTGTTTTTTGGTTTTTTTTTTAAGTGAACAATAAACATTTTTTTAATTAAAAGAAATCGAATAAAACTACTAGGGCTGTGAGTACTAGAAAATAACAAAGTGAAGACACTGTTTTAATTAGTTTAAGCAAAATCTGTAATATGAATCACCCATAGGAGGTGGGAGAGAGAGAGAAACCACAACCAGTTTTTCCGAGATAAGCAGTTCAAGGAATTGACCCCAAGGTAACCAAAAGGTCAGCACATTTTGCCAGAAAGCTTTCTGTACTTGATGCTAAAACTCAAAGGTAATAAAGGAAAAGCAAGACATGTTTAACAAAGAAGCAGTTTAATACTTTATGTGTTCATCTCTTTGTCTCTTTCTATAAAGTAATATTTTAAAATAATGGAAAGTCCATGTTTTATAATATTAGTTGTTTTCAAAATGATTTTAAAAAAGGGGTCACCTGGATGTTTTTTATTTTTATATTAGCCCAAAATCATTATTTTAAAGTCAAAGGAAATATATGAGAGGAACATAAGGAAGGGGTAAGTTAGGCATCTGATGAATGTTTTACTCTTGACTGCTTCCTGTGTGACAAAGAGAAGACCAAAGTTGTAGCTGGAATGCCACATGAGGAAAAGAATTCTCTCAGAACGTAAAACGGTCATATGCAAGATTACTGTATAATGAAGACTGACACTGCAATTAAAGTAATTTTCTTCATTTTAGTTCTCTAAGTTCATCTCTTCAACATTTACAATATGTCAGGCATCACTCAAATGGTCAAATATTTAAACTCATGCCTTACTAAGTTATGTCATTCAATATTGCAGGCTGACACCCCCAGCTGTTAAATAATTAGGTTGAAAGAAGTACAAAGACAGGTTATTGGGAGTGAAAATTGGATGACTCTCCAAAATGCGATGCTGAAATCTCACCCAGTAAGTACAAAATAGAATTTTTTTAATTTTTCAAATTAAAGGTAATATGTATTTGAAGTACTAATTGTTAAAAGAATGATAACATAGTGAAATAGAAATAAGAACAGAAACAACTAGCAAGTTTCAAGGGCTTAATTTTGGCTATGTATTTATAATTGATATATTCCACTCCATTACTTTATTAAATATATTAGATATATAAAAGTCCAATAAATTATATAACAAATCTTAGCTTAAGAAATGTGACATTACTAGTGACACAATCATACTCTTACCTCTCACCAAAGATAACCACCACCTTGAATTTAATGTTAATTATCCTCACACATGGATTTATGACCTTACACACATATACATATCTATAACATAAATAAACGTAATACTGCTTGGCATATTTTAAAACTTTATATAAATATATGATATTTCATGCATCCTGCATATAGATTCTTTTTCATTCAAATTTACATTTGTGAGACTCATCCAATTTACTTCATACATTTTCACTGTCATTGTATGAACACACTATTCTACAACTTAACCTATTTAGCTAGAGAGGAAATTTTATAAACTGCACTGTTAAGAATATCCTTGCACACATCTTCTTGTACATATGCAGACAAGTCTCTCAGGCATACAAGTACTAGCGGAATTGCTGATTTGGAGGTTATATGCACCTTCTGTTGTACAGATAACATCGAGTAGTTGCCCCAATTTACCAGAATGGATAAAAGTGTCTGTGGTCTCCCAAATATGCCATTTAATAGATTTTTAACATATTTCAATTGTTTTATAGGTTCTCCTTATGCCTTACATCAGAGCCTCTTCCCAGCATGGCATGTGACAGGTAATAACCCTTTGCTTCAAAAACTGAACATCACTCCCCAGAGTCAGGAACCAGCAAATAATTTTCCTATCCCTTATCCTTAAAAAGCTTGCAATCAAAAGTAGCAACAGTCCTAAACAACAACCAAAATATACAACCTCTCGTACAGTAAATAAAATGACAATAATAGCTATTATTTTCTTGGGGCAATTATTTGTTAAGCACAGTCATAATTGCTTAGTTTGCATTATCCTATTTAGTTCTTGGAATAAGGCTGGTGACAAAGGTATTATTATCCTTGCTTTCTTCAAGAAAAAATTCAGAAGTTGAATGAGAGGTTCTGTTACTTACCCAAGGCAACACGGCTAGTAAATGACAGTCAACAAACTAAATCAGTCATGCTCCAAAGCCAAGGCTTTCTCTGCTATACCCTAGCAGTAGGCTGCAGGTTAGAACTCTGAAGCACCTACTTCAACAATCTATAAAGCACTGTGAAGAGCAGGTGGCTTTAATTAACTTCACTTATTTGGGGATTATTGAATGCACCTGTGGGGCTTTCCAACTTCCTGTTGTTGTTTCATTTAGGTGGAAAAAATTTAGTACTCTTCAGGATTTCCAGAGAAGAAGAGAAGAGACCAGAATATACAATTACTTAGTTAAAATAAAAACTTAATCAATTGTATCAAATATTCACAACACTGCTACAAGCTGCAGTAGAGGGTAAACAATTAGGTAAAATGAATTTGAGTTGTTATCTGTAGATTTAACTTATAAACTTATAATATATAAGTTTATAACTTATAACTTATAAATTTATAATATCCCTCTCACACTTACTTAGATAACTCAACTGCTCAATCAGCATCTTAGGCCTTCCTTGGTATTAAAGGGAAAACATTTCGAAGCTCTAACGGAGAATAAATCTTGCAGAATTAAAGTCATTTTCCTGCAAACTCCATTCTGCCAGATGGTATCTGTTGCATCTGTCCTACTAAAAGAACTTTAAGAAACGGGTCACATAGGCAACTACAAGCAAAGAGGGCCAAAGGAACTTCCTAATAACATGGAAAGACAGAATAAAACATGGCACAGGAGACATTAACTTTTAAGGAGTAACGATAGTAGAAAATAGAACAATAAGAGGTATGATGGCAACTGTGTAAAGACAGAAACCTGAAGGGGTTAAAAAGGGATGGAAAACATACATTCTTATTTTGAGGGTAGCCACACATAACCAAAGCAGCACTTTCAAAGTCAGTTTCTTTGAATATAATGGATATAATTGTTTGAAATTATGTTGGGCCTCATGCTCCATCCACAAAGTATGAAATAACTCAAATTCTATCAAAGTAGCTTCTCAGCTTGGAAAAGACAAAATTTAAGGGACGCGATTGATGAACATAGATGCAAAAATCCTCAACAGAATCCTAACAAATTGATTTGAACATCACATGAAAAGGATAATCCACTATGATCAATTGAAACTTATTGCAGGGATGCAAGGATGATTTAACATACACAAAACTATAAATGTGATAGACAACATTAACAGAATGAGGAAGAAAAGTCATATGATCATATTATTAGACGCACAAAAATAATTTGACAAAATTCAACATCCTTTCATGAAAAACTCTCTCAATAAATTACATATAAAAGGAATATACTTCAACCCAATAAAGGCCACACATGAGAAGCCCACAGCTAACATTATACTCCTCAGTGAAAAGTTGAAAGCTTTTCCTCTATAGTCAGGAACAAGACAATGATGCCCACTTTCACTGCTTCTATTCAGTATAGTACTGAAAGTCCTTGCCAGAGCACTTAGGCAAAAAATAAAAGGCATGCAAATAAGGAAGAAAGTTGTAAAATTGTTGCTATTTGCTAATGACCTGATTTTGTATCAAAAATCCCTATAGACTTCTCCAGAAAAACTATTATGACTAACAAATACAGTAAAGTTTCCAGATACAAAACCAACACACAAAAATCAGTAGTGTTCCTATACACTGACAACAAACTATCTGAAAAAGAAATCAAGAAAACAATCTCATTTACAATAGCTACAAAAAAAAAAAGAAAGCCAAAAACAACTTAGGAATAGATTTAACCAGGAGGTGAAAGATCTGTGTATTAAAAATATAAAACACTGATGAAGGAAATTGAAGAAGATACAAATAAATGGAATGATATTCTGTGTTCATGAATTAGAATAATTAACATTGTTAAAATGTCCATACTACCCAAAGCAATCTACTGATTCAATGCAATCCCTATCAAAATTCCAATGATATAGTTCACAGAAATACAAAAAAATCCTAAAATTCATATAGAACACCCCCAAAAAACTCAATAGGGTAATCTTAATCAAAAAGGACAAAGCTAGAGGCATCATGCTGCCTCACTTCAAACTACATTACAAAGCTATATTAATTAAAAAACACAGTACTGGAATAAAAATAGACACATTAAACAATAGAACAGAATAGAAAGCCCAGGAATGAACCCACACATTGTGGTCAATTGATTTTTGACAAAGGTGCCAAGAACATACAATGGGAAAAGGATAGTCTCTTTAACGAAGAGTGTTAGGAAAACAAGATGTTCATATGTAAAAGAAGGAAACTGGACTCTTATCTCATACCTTATATAAAAATCAACTCTGCACAGCAAAAGAAACTATTAACAGTGTTGAGAGACATTGTACACATTGGAAGAATATTTTTAAGCCATACATCTGATAAGGAGTTAATATTCGAAATGTATTAATCTAACAAACAACTCAATAGCTAGAAAACAACCCAATTTAAAAAGGGCAAAGAACTTGAATAGATATTTCTCTGAAGATTACATACAAATGGCTAACAGATACATGAAAAAATGCTTAACATCACTAATTATCAAAGAAATGAAAATTAAAACCATAAGGAGATATCCCCTCATACCTGTCAGAATGATTATTATTAAAAAGGTAAAAGATAACAAGTGTTAATGAGGATGCAGAGAAAAGGGAACATTTGTGTTCTGTTGGTGGGAATATAAATTTATACAGCCAATATGGAAAATGTATTAAAGTTCCTCAAAAAGCCGAAAAAGAATAATCACATGATTCAGTTATTCTACTTCTGGGTATATATTCCAAGGATTTAAAATCGGCATGTTGAAGAGTTATTTGCACTCTTATGTTCACTGCAGCTTTATTTACAGCAGTCAAGTTATGGAATCAACTCAAGTGTCCATCAAGAGATGAATAAAGAAAATGTATATACATGCAATGCAATACTTCTCAGCCTTAGAAAAGAAGGAACTTCTGACTTCTGTCATTTGCAACAACATGGATGAACCAGGAGCACCTTATGCTAAGTGAAATAAGCCAGGTACAGAAAGACAAATACCCACATGTTCTCACTTATATGTGGAATCTAAAACAAGCAAACTGAGAAGCAGGGAGTAGAATGGTGGTTACCAGAGTCTAGGGGTTGGGGAGAATTGGGATACGTTGATCAAAGGATACAAAGTTTCAGTTAGACCAGACGAATAAATGATAAGCATTTGAGGTGACTGATATGTTAATTAGCTTGATTAAATCATTCCACAATGTATACATATATCATAACATCACTTTGTACCCCATAAATATATATGGACAGTAATTTGTCAATATAAAAATATTAAAAAAATTAGAAAAAGAAAATTCAAGGGATATGAAATTAGCTGTTTTCAAATATAAATTTGTTTGTTTGTTTTGTACTATACCATGTCAGAAAACTAGGATCAATGGATCTAGGTCCAGTGCCTTCCCCCCATCTCCCACAAAAATGCTAATAGACTAAGGTCTTAAAGACACATGGGTGCCTCCAAATGTCATGGGAGGTATAAAACACAGCAGAAATGTTCACTATTCATGTACTGAGATCAAGCTACCTCAATCACACACAGCTAAATAGCATAGTTATTCATGAAGCTTTGGAGTTCAATGGATTGGGTTTATACTCAGCTCAATCTCCTATTATCTATGTGATTTTGGAAAAATTATTCAATCTCCTTACAACTCAGATTCCTTATTGGTAAAATAAAGACAATAATAGTATCTATCTGATAGATTCATTATAAGGTTTAAAGCATTTAAAGAAGTGCCTGCCACGTAATAAATAATATATTTGGGGAACAATAATATCGATCATTATTATATTATAAATCATACCTAAAATAATATTTATGATGATGACTAAAGGTGGTTGGAATAAATGGTATAAGCCCTCTTTCTCTTTCCATGAATTAATTGTATACGTTTAAAATTTCTATCTCCTTCCTGCTTATGACCAATCATTTACCAACAGATATACTGCTTGGGAGCTGAATTGAGAACTTTTTCAGAGGGATCACTCACAGACTTGATTTCACTATCTCACTAACAATCATTAAGCCCTGGAAATTCTCTTATAAATTTTGTGTCCACTTTTATTGGAATTCTCTAATAGTAACAGATAATACACAGAACAATAAAAACGTGGGTTTGGAGGTATAGCTATAACAACAATAGAATTATCTCCCTCCAACCACGTTACATGCTATTACAGTAGTCAATATGTAATTGTATTAGACATTTTAATACGTCAAGATAAAGAAAAAGTGATGGTCTTTTTGCTCTGACATTTTTATTTAAATAAATCTAAATCATCATTCCCAACACATACTCAGAGCATAAAAATAATTGAACAAAATTCAGTTATTCAAGTCAATATATTCTAATATATTCAGTACATGTTAACTACAGGCTAAATATTTTCATTTTGTTGGTTTCAACTACCTTTTCCTAGGTCCCCATGAGCACCTATAAACCAACACCTTATGGCCTGCTAAATGAGCCTCAAAAAGCTGCTCTGCATAATTGACATAATTATAGAAATTGAAATGTACTTAAAATCTGAGTTACTGCTGTCAGCGAATATGCTTAAATGTAAACAAAATCTATGCATACCCATACTGTGTGACATACTGATTGTCAGAAATAGTTTTTTCAAATCTCAGTTTAATCTAAAATGCGTTGCTTGTGATTCTGAACCAGTATAAATCAAGCTAAAGTAGCTGATAAAGTAATCGAAATGGAACAAAATAAACCATGATAAATATAAAAATAAAAATGTAATTGCTATACTTTAAAATGCCAGAAATTCACTCATGATCCTTATAATAGTGACAGTAGCTAAGATTGAGTTCTCTCTGGAAGTAACCCATGCCTATGAAACCCACAAATAACTATAAAGTTTTGTAAGTCCAATTTTTAAACTAAAGGTTTCTAGGCAACCAGGAGCACTAGAAAGACATTCATGTTATAAAGGAAGGAAATAAGCAAGTATTTTGAATTTCTAAGAAGCACCATTGAAATTCTTTAGGCTATTTATTCCTTCATGAGGACTTCACTAATGTGAGATGACATTTCTTGAGTAAATATAGTCAATAGTGATCTTAATAACGAGCACTCCAATAGCCATCCTTTCTCTCTCTGTCTCTGTTTCTGTCTCTCTCTGCCTCTCCAACAAATGTCAGAAACTGTCACTAGGTATCATTTATTTATTAGATATTCATCCACCTAATATTTATTTAGTGACTGTTACGTTCTTGACACTGAGCTAACTGCTGGAATTACAAAGACAAATTAAAGCTCACACTCCATAACAGGAACCACATATGCAAATTAACAAATTAAACTATAACTTGGTATATGTATCAACGGCAGTATATTTTATGTGTTAGGAAACATCAGAAAAGTAAAACACTTTCTTGTGGGTCAGAGAAGGCCCCCAAGAAACAAGTAATATTAAAAATAATTCTTAGAAAGCGAGCTTGGTCAGCAAGGTAGAGAGGGTAGACATTTCTAGATTAAAAAAAAAAAAAAACCTGGTGGATATTTGTGAAGAATTCCTGTAAAAATTCACAACTCCTTCTTTTATTTTCAATCAGTCACTTAACTAAGTGACATTTAAAATTAGCCATTTATTAATCACAATAGCGAATCTACTAATGAATCTATAATCTTGATATTTCAATAGGTATTAATATATTTAAATCTAACCTAGTTTAGATAAATTAATAGGTAGCCTAATTTAAGGTTATTTAAAAATGGATTAAAGAAAATCATTTTAAAAAATTTCCCTTTTCCAACAATTGGTGATGATATGGATTAAAAATTCAAAGCAGTGGTTCTCAAAGTATAACCCCTGAACCAGCAGCATCATTAGCTGAAACCTGCAGAATGCAGATTCTCAAGCCCCTTCCTAGACCTACTGAATCAGATACTACGGGGATGCAGACCAGCAATCTGCATTTTAACTAGCCCTCCACATCATTCTGATGTACATTAAAGTTTGAGAATCACTGACTCAAAGCTTTGTTCATTCCAGCATTAACATACTCATTTTTTGTATAAGTCTCCTGGCTGTCTACAGAGAGAAGGAAATGTTGACTCCACAATAGCCTAATTTGATCATTCCAAGGGCACTAATTCTACTTTTAACCAATCTCACTTTTATTGTACACAAATAAACAATTGACCAGACTAATTTGCCTAAGATTATTTTATTAGACATTGATTAAAGATAATGGGGATCAAAGTGTACACTTGCGACAAGTGAAAGAAATGTTTTTTTAGAAGTATGTATATATTCTTACCTTATTTTCACATATATATTAGGTAGCTTTACTTCTATTAAAATAATGATTATAACAGCTAACACTGACATAACACTTACTTGTATCAAATAACATCCCAAAGTACTTCACATAGATTAACTCCCCTAATCCTTATAATAACCTACTATGACATGTAACTTTATTATCTCAAACAAATGTGGCACAGAGTGGTTAAATAACTTGTATAAGGGAGAAATGCTTTGAATTTGAGCAATGAGACCTGGAATTGAATGTGGGCAATCTGGTTCCTGAGTACATGCTCCAAATCACCTTATTATACTGCAACGAGTACAAGAGATATTTTATTATTGTTTTTAACTCATTAACAGTCTATTATCACACACTATCTTATTTCATTAGTAAATAATGCTATTTATTTTAGAGTATTTTGTAGGTGCATATAGCACACACACATACATACACACATACACAAACACAAACTCTATCCCAGCTCTGCCACTTGGCCAGTGACATGACCCTGGGCAAATCACCTCACTTATTTGTGCTTCAGTTTCCTCTTGTATTAAATAGGGACAGAGTGGTTGCAAGGATTAAATAAGTAAGTATTTGAAAATTACTTAGAACAGTGTTTGGTATATATTAGATCTTATTGCTTTTGCTGTTATCTGAAATAAAAAGTCAGAAAATATTAAATAACATATGCTCCTTTTATATTTTGCATTTTTATGGTTTGTGTCAATGATTTGTATTTTATTGCAATTGTTCCTTTAGAATTTTTAATTAGCTGCTTCAAATAGCAACTACTGTTAGTCTTCCCAACTCATTCTTCAAATCCATTCCAATAGTTTCACATTAGCAGTAAGTTGAGTGATAGGGGTAGGGTCAGTAAGGTCTGCTTAGTCTAAGTTTTCTTTTTATAAATAAGTGTAGATTAGAATTTTCTCTATAAATTTGAATTATTTTAATAGGAGGTTATAGAATAGGGGTGAAGAGCCTAATAGCAAGAGGAGAGTTCTCATGGAGAAAAAAAAAAAAGATAGCAGCTTTACAATTTGCAAGCACAGAGATCAAACGCAAATGAGTGTATGGCAGTGGGGGCAAGGGACAGGTACAAAGGAGATGGTGGGAGAACACTACGGTATTGGGGAAAATTAAACGGGAAGCTGGAGCAGAAAGGGAGAGATGTGGACAAGATGCCTGTGTGAGGGCATGGAGGAAGAAATGGTTCTTTCTCATCCAAGAGAAAAAGGGATATCTTCAGGGATGAATTTTGTCTACATTATGATTAAAGTTTGGCTTTTCTTTCCCGCAATCTATAGTTCATCTTCCTATATATGAATGGTGGTTGTATTAGTTTCTTACCACTGCTGTAACAAGTCACCACAAATTTAGTGGCAAAAACAACACAAATGTATTATCTTTACAGTTCTGGAAGTCAGAAGTTTGAGAGGAATTTTGCAGGACTTAAATGAAGGTGTCAGCAGGGCGGTGTTTCTTCTGGAACCTCTATGGGAAAAATCCATTTCCTTGACTTTTCCGGCTTCTAGAGGCCACCTGCCTTCCTTGGCTCTTGACCCCTTACTCCATTCTCAAAGTCAGCAGTGTAGCATCTTCGAATTTTCTCTCTGTCTCTCACAGTCTGTCCCTCTCTGACCTCTGCTTCTAGTATCATATTTCCCTAACTCTTTGCCTTTCTTTTCTCATGGGAAAGAGGGAGGTAGAGAGTCAGAGAAGGACCCACTCAGCTAATCCAGAATAATCTCTCCCTCTAAAATCCTTAATTAAATCACATCTACAAAGTCTCATTTGCCATGTAAGGTAATATATTCATTAGTTCAAGAATTAGAATGTGGCCATCATTGGGGAGCCATTATTCTGTCTACTATAATTGTGTCCTAATATCTTCTCTGACAACGCCTGATTTAAACACAAACCTACTAAAGGACGAAGGCCTGCAATACGTCATCTTGTGAGACTGCTCCAAGATTCACAGGAAGATTCAAAGGACTATCAGTCAAGCTTATGCAAAATATTTCTACTGTATTTAGTAAAACAAATGTTGCTATTATCATATAATAATTGATTATTATGTATATGTCTGACAAGAAAGAATTCATTACAGTGAAGGGAAATCTAAATTCTAAGAAAAAAAATGGCATTTTCCAAGGCAGAAGGAAATAAAGAGTTGTAGCTCTATCATCACAAAAGATATATTTACAATTATTTTACTCATGCAAACATAAAAATCATTCAGTATGAAATGCACAGATTCAAATAAACCAGTTCCTGATGAAAATGGGCTTTATAAAAATTGTCTTTTATACCATCAAAATAGAATGTTGTCTTTTCAAAACAATTTCCAGATGAATAGTATATCATAATGTATATTTGCTAGCACATAAATAACTGCCTGAATACAAAAAGATGGCAAGCATAGATAAAAATTGAAGATATGTATTACAAATAAAGCAGATATTTTATGATTCACTGCTAAATTTAATTTTGTGCCTATATGCATCTCTTACCAGTATGACATCTGAATATTAAGAGGAAAATTCCTTTATGTTTGGAACCTAATGTTAGATCCACTAGTACAGATTGAGTGAGCATATGAAAGAAATATATCATTGGCTAAAAATCAGAAAAGATAATTCAAATATCAAAACTGAAGGAGAAAGACAAATGCCTTCTCAATTATTCTACACCACTTGATTAATTGTTGAAACAGCAAAAGAGCAGTAGATACTTTGGATGAAAACTAAACACATTTTTAAAACCAACGTACGTGTACCCACGGTGGGATGTGATGTGAAGAATATAAAAATATATAAAATTTACAAAGACAACAGAAAATAAAAAGATGCAGATGATTAAGATGTTGTCAAAACAATTTAAAGAACAAAGTAATTCAAACATCAAGTAACAACAGTTATTGTTAAGAAGTATAAGCAAATACAAAGAATGAAGTCATTAAGAAAAAGACTATCTTCCAAAGTTAGAAGAGTAAGATATAGGGCCACATGAGACAATGAAAAATCTGCTTACATATTAAAAATATGTATTTAATTGTCAATTACTTTGTCTATGTTGGAAATTTTTTTTTAAAACCTATTTGATAAAACATGACTGAAAAATAAAAGACAAAATGATGTGGACAAGTTTTTTCTTCCAGACACTAAATCATATCAAAGTATTAACAAAGAATGTTCATTTCTGGGAGGGTAATTGATTACTTGAGCTCTGCACATTTGTGTGACATTGTATCCTATCTAAAAACCAAGTCTTCTCTGGATGGAATTGATATGAATCTCATAAAACTGATTTCTATAATCTCTCTCCAGCCATTAAATTTTCAATAATAAATAAAAAAATTTAAAAAGTTAGAAAAAATTATATGTTTTAAAAATTCTATACTGCTTTTAAAATTACCTTAATTGAATTTTCACGCATTTAACTCCATAATATCTTCCCAATATTGTGCAAGAAGGGTAATGGGCAAAAGTGGAACATTAGATTTAGCTCTCTGGGGTTCTATTCGCAGGTTTATATTAAAAATATATATATTCACTTATATATATATTTAAATGTGTGCAACATATATGTTTATATAAACTTTCATTATATTTTTAAACATAATCTCTATTGATATATTACTGGAATCTTATGTATAGACTTTAATTTTTCTAATTTTCCTTCATAATTAATAATACCCATCATTCGTGTAAGACTATTAAATATCCAACTGATCCTGAAAGTATGTCATCCTTGGCATGTTTAATTATTTTCATCTTTGTTGTCTTTTATTAAGCATTAAAATTTGCTTTTTATTTCTTGTTTCAGCAATATAATTTTTTCCATTTTCATATTTTTAAATAAAATATTGAAGACAATATAAAAAAATGCAATTAGGTATTCAAATATAATAATTGTAGAAACATTGCTTTACAAATAAAATAGAAATACTGCAAATACTTAACTGTTGTCTAGCAAGATGTGTTAACATGCAGTAACTAAAAATGTTTGAAACAACAAACTTATATAAAAAGCTGTTTAGATGGCCATGTGTATGGTAATGAATACAAGCGCCGATTGAACAAAGGGGATGTCTATTAAAAATTGGTTAACTTATAATAGTAAGAAAGATTTTTAAAATACTTCTTATATGAATTGGTCAATAATTTTCAGCACAAAATAAAATAGTACATTAATATGTCTCCACATTGCACAGCATATTTTTTGGTGTAATATATGTTTGTGAGATTAGGGATGTGTTACTGCAATTCATAAATCTTTCTAAAATTTATTATGCTCTAAACAGTGTTTAGAGATGACTGAGAACACAATGATATAATAACATCCCTTAGAAAATCATAACTACAAGGGCCAAAGGTCAAAAAAATTAGGAAAGAGGAATCATGCTCAAAAGTACAATGTATTTGATAAGTTTTTTATTAAGGTATTGACAATTATTCTGACATGAATCAAAATCAAAGAAAACTGTTAAAATCCGTAAACAAAAATTTCAGAAGTCCAATTCAACACACTTACTGAATGGATACAACATGCAACAGCTATGCTGAGAACATGGAAGGCAAAGACAGATACAACTTTCAGTAATCAAGGTGCTTGCAACTACGAAGCTTGAATGCAACGAAGAAGAGAAAATCTAAACAGGCCAATAGAGAATATAAAAATGAAGTAGTGTTGATAATTACTTTTTTCAACTAATGTAGAAGATTAGTAGATGGCCCAGGAAGTTGGAAAACATGTACCATGTGATTATGGTGAATAAATAAAGGTTCAGACTTAAGATATAATTATTTTAGTTTCTCTCAAATAAGCTATTTGAAAAATCTCATTGGAATATTTTTAAGACAACAGTGTGGAATGTCTATATTTGACAGTGTACTGAAAAACTGGACTTCTGCTCCTTTACTTGAAAACTTCTAATTAGCTGATCACATAAAACATCAAAAAATAAGTCTGATTCTCAAGCAACAAGGTCCTTAAGTGAAAACAGACAAACAGTATCAAAGCTCATTGAGAATTCAGGAGATGATTTTTGCCTCCTTTTAATAATAATCCAAGCACAAAATGTATTTAGAACTCACTGCCTTATTCCTTCAACTAAATTCTTTGACTAGTCTGAGTTCTCTAGTTCTTATGTTCATAATTATAATTCGTATCTTACCATCTAGTATTTATGGGTCATAAGTAACTCTGTGTCTTACTCATGTATGCTTTTCTTATTTTTCCTACAAGGTCGAACACTTCTCAAGGGTGAAAACTGTTTTCAATTTGTCAAATTTCAATAGTTCTTTACAAAATGCTGGGCAAATAATAAGTACATAACTGTTACATTATTAAATTCAGATATGAATACTGCCTTTGAAAACTGATGTAGGACATTAAGTATTTAAGGGTTATCACTAGGATAATGACTGAGGATTAGCCAAGTGTACTTAACCAGGGATGCATGTGCATTTTGTCTATGTAAGAAAGCACTTTTTACTATCATTGACAGTGAGAATAATTTAATAGTCAAAGCAGTTGTTGGATCTGAAAAATTTACTAAATTTACTAGTGGTTTGATGAGTCAACTCACTGGTGCAAATGACAAAACTTATGTATCCATATTTTCTATCAATAAACAAACCACGGCACATTAAGACATGTATGTATCTTCTTACTTGTTAATCAAATCAGTGACTGAGTTCTTAAAAGAGAAATGAGAAGCAAACAAGCATGTATTTTTTTATTATTATTTCTGAACTTCAAAATATTGAATTCCTTGCTGGACTTGGACCTTCTAAGTATAAAGGATCTAAGTATGAATATATAATAAATTGAGTTACAATGCTGGTTTGGTTTCTTTTCAGAAAAGATAGACTTAAAGGCTTTTATTAATTTCCTAATTGTACACATAGGACTACAAAGCTGGAAAATAAAGTGAATTTAGTGTTCTAAGGTCATTTAAACCATTTGATTTCCTCAGTGTTGTTATCAAAATACTATAGTCAGGATCTCTTAGGATGCTAACTGATTGTACCATTCTTCCACCAAATACAAAGAATTTTCATCAGGCAATGTTTAGTGGTATATTTAACATCTTGAGGCAAGATGTCTATGTTATCTTTGACCCAGAATATTTACTATAGTGGTAAGTATGGCTGCTTTATAATATTTTGTTTTGTGCTTAAAATTATAAATTTCAGATATTCCTTTATTCAGGTTGCAAATTGAAACTTGCATATTTCATTCAGCACATAATGTCTTGAAATATAGTGGCATTCCACAAGGCAAATCTGGAACATAAGAATTCTTTCCTAGACATATATAAAATTATATTTCTTTTTCTTTTGGCCCAGAAGATGATAAAAATTTTTCTCTAAAGTGGATATAAAATTTCTTTGAAAGTTATTATCCAAAGAGAAACAAATACAACACAGATAAATTATATTAACAGATAAATTTTCATTCTTTCACTAGACTGTTAAGTCTCTTGAGCAGAGAAATAACTTGTATTTTGCACACCATTCACCACCTATGATCATGGCCAGACCCATAACATTTTCACAATAAATAAATTTTAAATGAGTGAATAAAAGTGAAGATGTAGTAAAAATATTTGACTGCCTATAAAGATCATAGTTTATAGGTCACAGGGATCCCTTTTTAAAACATCTTCAAAAAATTAATCACAAAAAATCATTTATAAATTAATGTGGCTATCCCATTTACCTTATTTGCTTTAAAAATGAAACTATGACATAATGCTTGTATTCAATAAATATGAAGTAGGAAGAAAATAAAATAAGAAGAAATATTTTGATAGATTACTAAAATATTAAAAAGGTAAAATGAGGACTCTGCTTTCCATTCTGCAACACAGAGCAGACGATTATCAATACATGTTTCCTAGAAAAATGAATGAATAAATGAAAAAATATGCAACTTTTCATACTCCCAATGCCTCCTATACCCATTGGTACTGTAATATTTCTAAGCATGCATTTTGTCTTTTAAAATAACTGAAGTACAATTAATGTACTATACATACAACTGCATTTGGAAGGTAGTGGGATGAAATAGAAATCATTCCCAATTGAGTGTCACGAGGCTTAAATCTGCTACTCATCTGTGTGTGTCATGGAACATCTCAGTTGTTTTGTATGGCAAAGTGTGAATTCGTAAGGAGTAACATGGTAACTTGAGTTACTTCTCTACACCACAGTGTCAAAATTGCCTGATCTTTTCGTTTTCAGTATAGACTGCTTCTCTGTGATATATGTTAATGAAATCATAAAAGAATATAATAGAAATGCAGAATAGTAGCACCTGACCTAATTATAACCCTGAGATGTTGATGGAATTCTTAAGTCTCTGAAAATGTTAAAGGTATCACACCATATGAGCAAGAGAGAGAGAAACTATTCTGACTACAAATTATATTTTACTTATTGACATATCCTATTTCAAACTCCCAAATTCATGATAGAAATTGGAAACATAAGAAAAAAATATAAACAAGAATTTGCATCTTCACTCTCTAATGGTAGCCATTACTAGCATTTTGATATACTTTTCTTGTCTCTGATATACATTATAGTTTTCAAATTTGGATCATATTGAATATACAATTTTATATTGCTTTAGCCTTTTATGACATTCTACACATGTACCAATGAATGCATGTTTTAATGGAAACATTACGTTACAGCGTATGGATTTCCATAATTTATTTAATTCTTTTCCAATATGGAGTGGTTATTTTTCCAATTTTTCTCCATTATAAGAAACATTCCAGTAATCATCCCTGTACATGAATCTCCATGTAAGTCCTTAATAGTTTTCTTAGAATACATTTATAGAATAATAATTATAGAGTCAAGGATTATAGACAATACAGTATTGAAGTGGCAAGTAGGATGTCAAAGGCATCTTTCATCTCTCTTCTGGGCAAATGCCATATATATATACGCAATATATAACACATTTGAACTCCATTTAGATCACATACCATCTTGTTTTGTTTTTATGAAGTAACTGACAGGCAATTTCTATTATATAATGTACTCAAAATGAATCATATTTATGTATGTATGCATATGTATTAGATACAATTTATTTTATCTTTAAAAATTTCAGCAAAGAATCCATTGCAAATCACTAATTTATTTCCATATGCTGAAGTAGAAATAAAGAAAATTAACAGGAAAAATAATATGATTTTGCAATTGTTATTCTAAATTTTTTTTTCTAGTGCAAGAGGAAGAGAGAAATATAGTTTGGGAATTAGGAATTCATTTCAAGTGCTTTATATAACACAAATTGCATATCAGTTACTTAATAAAAACAGAGCAATACAGTATGAAATCTAAATGGAGTAAAAAGTTGTCAACAAGGTAGGCTTATTGGAACACTTCTTTCTATTAGAGTGAAACCCAACCGGGTTGTAAAAAGTTAAACATAAGGGAATAAAATGTGTAAAACTCACTCATATCAAGGAAACGCTTTGAAATATTTTCAACTAGAGAGTTTAAAATGATGTTAAATTGTGTAAACCGCCACCTGCAAGTGCAAGCTATATCAGGAAGTTAACAAATATGTGTCTCCAGGTATCTATTCCTATGCAACATGTAACAAATCAATGGAAGAGCCCTCATCCAACAAAATAGCTATCATCAAAGTGTGCTAGAACCTATGTAATGACATACTCTGGGATATTTACAAACTGGTAGTATAGAAAATGACAAGGGATACATCATGGACAGGATATAAAAGGCAATAAAGAAAAAATAAAAAGGACAAAAAGTCCAGAATTGGGGAAAAAAACATAAAAATATCACATTGAACCAAAAACAATAAAATTTTTCAGCCATGTTTCTGGAATCTTACAAAATAATTAAGCATTTACTATCATCAAAAATAACAATATCATTTTACATGTCAAGGGATTGTGTATGTATTATCTTATTTGGTTTTTCAACTACCCTCTTACTTATGCAGCCATGGACTTCTAGGACTGATCCATATATAGAACTGAGATTCACAGAAACTAAATTATCTGCCTGTAGTGACAGCTAAGAAGCAGTAGAACCAGAACCTAAACTATCTTGTCCAAACTTCAGAAATAATTCTTTCTCTCATATACCAGTTTCCAAAATAAAGAAAAATATAAGTACAACTACTTCAAAAGTATTTAGTAAATTGGTATTAAAATCATTTAAAAGTTCGTGTTTGAAGCAAGCATTTGTAGAAAGCATATCCCTCTAATTTTTTTAAAAACAATTATTTTTATATTTAATATTATATCATTCTAAAAATAGGCTTCGTTAGTTGATTCAATTTAATTGTTAAGATCAGCTAAAATGATAACTTGACTCTTTTAAATGCAGTGGGGTTGGGTTTTAATGGTAACAAATTTGAATCATAGAATTAATCTGGATGATCCACACTTTTAAAAAATCCATAGAGCTATAAAAATCCTATTGTGCTCTTTCTTTAATAACATCTGTTTTTCATGAATATACCAAAATATTTGATTTTATGTCAGAACAACAATAAAATTCCTATGCAACATGTAACAAATCAATGGAAGAGCCCTCATCCAACAAAATAGCTATCATCAAAGTGTGGTAGAACCACACCATGCTAATAGCAAAATAACAAAGACTTTCTGTGGGTCTAATACCTTAGCATATATTTTTAATAATTTATTTAATAAGTAATAAAAAATGTCTATAATGTAAGCTCATGTTATAGAAAAGAAAACTAATTGGCCTGAATCCATTTTGTGGATCTTTGTTTTTAAGTATTATAATAAATTGACTCATAAAGACAAAAAAACATTGATAGCATCGATTGATTAGTATCTCAGCCTCTCATGGAAATCACATGAAAATTTATTTAATTAAAATTAAATTAGAATTTAATATGAAAAATTTTAGAATTTAATATTATATTTTCAGAATTTGGACTATTAAAAGAAGTATAATACATGTGAACAATAATTTTAAAAGTGTTTCAAAATTAACACTGAAGATACTGCTTGCTATATCATATCATATTGCCCAGGAAATCACACTGTATCTTATAAAAGGACTCTCTCAAAAATTTCTCATGCTACTATTCCAGAAAAGTCTTCTATGGAAGAATACATATACTCTTCCTATTGTTAGAGAAATATTTATATAACCTAGGTTACCTATATGTAAAATTTTGCATTTATCATAAATGGCCTAATTTTTGTACCTAAAATCAGATTCCTTAAGTTTGGCTCTGTTGTGGATTATCTTTAAATATCTATGTTTTCATTTTAACACAGCCACGGATCCTTTCAAGAATAATTAAAACGAAGAATTTATTAATTTAATTTACTTGTGTATGGTCTCTCATAATGGCTACAACTGACTTATTTAGCCCCCAGAGCATGTTTCCTCCATATATACCCAAAAATAATAATGAAGTATTATAATAGAAATGTGGTTTGGGAAAAAATGAAATAATCACTCAGAATTATTTTCACTTGCCATAGTAGCTAGCATTAATTTATAAATTCATGCTCATTTGTTTTAGGTCATTAATACATGAGTCAGTGATTATTATCATGTCATAATAATTCACTCTATAGTTCAAATAAAAATACATAATTTCCAATAATGACAATTATTGTAGAAGAAATGAAAAGCATAGTATGATAAAAAAAAATCAAGGGACAAGATATGAACACAGAGGGAGGCTCTACTTAGAGCAAGGTAGTTAGAAAGGTCTGAGGAGGTGCAGTTTTTAAACTGAAGCTTAAAAGATGAGAAAGAGTAGCATGGGGAGTGGGAATGAGGCTGCTGTTCAAGGCCTAGGAAAGCATGTTCAAAGACCACAGGGTGGAAATACAGGATTCCTAGAAGTGCAACCTGTATAGTAGCACATGGTCCAATTCTCAGAAGAGTTTTGTGCTTGGTTTAATGCTCTGTTAATATCTTCCTATTCTTAATAATTTTTACATGAGGATTCCCGCATTTTTATTTTTCATGGGGCCTTACAAATTATGTAACAAGTACTAAGTGCTGCCTATACTTGAGAAACTGGAAGCAGAATGGTAATTGAGGGGGACATGACCTCAGATAAAGACGGAAAGGCAAGAAAAGGCGAAGTCAAGCAATGCTTTGAAAGCTACAAAAACATTTGGATTTTCTTTTAAATATAGTAAGCAGTCATTGAGGGCAGGTGTTAAACAGAGAAGTGACATAATAATATTTGTACTCAGAGGTCTCACTCTAGCTGTAGCATGGCAGGGCCTCACTACCTGTTTTATAAATGAAGTTTTATCAGAACACAGACACACCCATTTTTTACATATGTCTATGATGGCTTTTTTCCTACAATGGTAGAATTGAATAGTTGCAACAAAGAGACTGTATGATTCACACAGCCTAAAATGTTCACCATCTATTTCTTGTAGAAAAAGTTTAAAGACTCCTGAATTAGAATGGAACAAGAATGGAGGTAGGGAGATCTGATGGGAAACTTTAGCACTAAGAGAACACTTAGGTATCCTCAATAAAGAAGTGGAAGAAAATGAGGCTGTAAGGCAGCAGATTGAAGACATATTTAGGAGGATTAACCAAAGAATTACATGATTGATTAGATATGAGTTAGGGGTTGATCTGCTGGGTGCTAGGTGATGTCATATATTAAAACAGGTAAGATTGGGTGAGGATTATGGCATTGTGAGGGGGAAATAGAGAGTTGTATTTCATATGTGCAAAGCTTGTGATGCTGTCAAAAGAGAGGTCAATAGGTAGTTATATTTATGACAATGGAATCTGAATTCTAAGGAGAACAAAGGCAGGTATATAAATATTGGCGTCATCAGCAGAGACACGCAACTAAATCCATGGAAATGTATGAAATCATCTAGAAAGAGAAGAGAAGGCTATTCATGTCTTAGAGATAAAATAAGGAACATTATGTCAACAAAGTCTGAGAAGTGGACAACAGTAATGAAAATACTAAAAAAGTGTGGTGCCTTGGAAATCAAAAAGAACAGTTTCTTAATAAGGAAAGAGTTGCCAACAAATTTCACTGCTGTTGAGAGACAGAGTAAGATAAAGGCAAAAAATGTCTGCTGGATTTTTTAATAGGAAGGCAGTGAGTAATAGAGGTAAAGGACAGCTTGTGGAGGGTGAGGAATGAGTAGGAAGAAATGGAAGCAGAGTAAGAAATTTGGGGAAGTAGGAAAAATGAGGTGAGAACTGTAAGCACAAGAGAGGATAAAAGAAGTTTTGTTTGTTGTTTGTGTGTTTGTAGAATAGGTTTATGTGCAATTGAGCTGGAGAAAAAAAGAGGAGTTAAGATATTTAAATCATGACTGAAGACAATCGTGGTTAAAAATCCCATCATATGACAATTCAAGTGTGTACTTGTAATAGACAATTTTTAAAAAAAATGACCTTTAGAAAAGTAAAAAAAGGAAAAGTAGAGTTCATTGCATGCTGAAGATGGTTATATTATAGGAGCCACAAAACGGTAATAGAAGAAAGACTGTGAGGCTTATGCCAAAGTCTGCATATTGCTGAATGAAAGAGTGAACAGAAAGACAGCAGCAAACAGTAACGAGAAGAGGGAGAGGGTGGCGTGATCAGAGTGGAGGGCATTGAGAAGCCACGAAGACACTAAGCACACCTCTTGAGTCTCAGTTGTCTCTGTTTGGGAAAAGTATCCACCAGAGAGAAAAACGCAGGAAAAGTAAGTCAGCAAGGGATGTGCATCCCACAGCAGAGGATGTGCAGGGCCTTCATGATGAACATTTTGACATGTAAAGAACATTACATAACATACTTACCATCATATCCCGAGTTCATTAATTTACAGGGACGCTTTTTGCAGAGGGGAGTCTAAACCATTTCTGACAAATTTTATATGAATATGTATTATGATCTTACCACCATTATATTTTTTTCCAAATTCTAGAGTTTGATATAGAAATATTACGTATGCCTTCATGATTTTATACACTTTTAATTATAACTCTTTTAAACCTTACATTTTATAATATAAATTTTTAATTTTTTAGTTTGTTCAGTTGAAGATACTCTCTTTTTTTGAAGATATTCTCTTGATTCACTTACCATTTATTCATTGATTGATTTACCCACTCGCTATGTAAGCATTTATCAAGAATTTATTTGGGACCATGTACCCTGTGATGGCCTGGAGATTCAGAGAGTAATCCAGCAAACCTGCTGCAAGGAGATCACGGTCAAGTGAACGAGACTGATTTTAGAACACTGCACATTATAATGGTGACGATTGATAATTCTTTGAAGTACTATGGAAATATGGGAAAAGATTATCTGTTTCAGAGTGGGTGTTGAAAAGTCCTCACAGTGGGAGTAACATGTGAATTGAGTAATAAAAGATTAGAAGTCAAACGTAAGCTCCATGAGGTCAGGGACTGCACTTCCACCACTTCATCCCCCATGTCTACAGAATCTCAAGGGCCAGAGTGGAATGCAATACATACTTGTTGAGGGCACATACGGCAAGGGTGGGTGCAACAGAAAATAACTCTAATAAGAGAACACAGCTAATTCAAAGATATAATACATTCATTTGCCTTTTTCTACAATTTGCCTACTTCTAATGTTATGTTTTTTTGTCAGATTTAATTGTAGTTCAGGGAGTTAATCATAGGGGGAGTGGATACATGTTAGACAATGCTCATCACGGTTTTCAAAGTCCTTTGTTAGGGATACCCCCAGACACTATTAACTCTTTTTTTTTTATTTAAAAATATTACAGGGGTACAAATGATTTTGGTTACCTGTATCGATTTTGTTATGCATGAGTCAGGGTTATAAATGTGACTGTCACCCAGATAGTGTTCACGGTACCCATTAGGTAGATTTTCACCCACTGACTCCTCCCCCCTCCCCCCTGCTTAATTTCTGCTGAGTTTTATTTCCCTCTGTGAACCCCTGCTCATAGGTTAGTTTCAATTTAATAGTGAGTACATGCGGTGTTTGTTTTTCCTTTCTTTAGATACTTCTCTTAGGATAATGGTCTTCGGTTCCATTCAAACTGTTGCAAAGGCCTTAATTCATCTTTCTTCATGGCTGCATAGGATTCTATAGTGCACATATACCATATTTTGTTAATCCACTCATGAATTGATGGGCACTTGGGTTGATTCCACATCTTTGCAATGGTGAATTGTTCTGCAATAAACATTCAAGTGCAGGTATGTTTTTTATAAAATGACTTCTTTTCCTTTGGGTAAATACCCAGTAGTGGGATTGCTGGATCAAATTGTAGGTCTACTTTTAGTTCTTTGAGGAATTCTGTTAGCTCTTATACTTATCATTGAAAAATAGGTTGACGTGCCTTCTTTTTATTTCACTGACACATTTTAATATTTTACGAAATACTCTTACTTCCATAACATGTGTACAATTCTTCTCAATTAATATTTTTCTATCTAAAGTAACTGATATTATTAAATCTTATTGTTTTATTTTATACAATTCAGTTTTCAATATATATTTGGTTTTCTCCTAGGCACTTATTTTTACTTCTGAAAGAACTTTTAAAATGTTATAAATAATAATATCTCTTTAGAGAAATTAAATTATATTTTTAGTCCAGTTTCCCAGCTTCTTTTCTTTTACTTCTTTGTTGCTATTTGTTGAGAGAAAGAATTAGAAGAGAACATTGATGAAATAAGACTAATATGTGATGGGAAGATGTCCACCATTTATTTATTTATTTTTTTTTTTGAGACAAGGTCTCACTGTGTTGCCCGGGCTAGAGTGCCGTGGCGTCAACCTAGCTCACAGCAACCTCAAACTCCTGGGCTCAAGCAATCCTTCTGCCTCAGCCTTCCGAGTAGCTGGGACTACAGGCATGCGCCACCATGCCCGGCTAATTTTTTCTATATATTTTTAGTTGTCCAATTAATTTCTTTCTATGTT
>CAUYSK010019452.1:0-18790 GCA_963575035.1 Avahi laniger | reverse complement strand
GCTAAAAATACATATAGCAAAAATTAGCCGGGCATGGTGGCACATGCCTGTAGTCCCAGCTACTTGGGAGGCTGAGGCAGTAGGATCGCTTGAGCCCAGGAGTTTGAGGTTGCTGTGAGCTAGGCTGACGCCACGGCACACCCCCCAGGAAAGAAATTGAGACAATGTATAAAAAAAAAAAAAAAAAAAAAAAAAAAAATAAGTGGGGATAGAGGAATAAATTTTTAAACTAGTTTTGTTTGGCTTCTTTTTTTTTTTTTGAAACAGGAAACAGGGTCTTGCTCTGTTGCCTGGGCTAGAGTGCAGTGGCATCATCACAGCTCACAGCAACCTCAAACTCCTGGGCTCAAATGATCCTCCTGCCTCAGCCTCCTGAGTAGCTGGGACTATAGGTGCCCACCACCATGCCCAGCTAATTTTGGTTTTGTTTTTTTAACATAATACACAGTGAAGTCTTACTCTCACCCACTCCTACCCCCTCCCCAGATAACCAATTTTATTTTCTTTGAGGAAATATAAATATATATTCTTATATTTACCCTTTTCTTATACCCTCATTCTACATCTGTTCCCCAACCCTCTTTTTTTTTTTAACATAATCAATCTATCTTGCAGACCTTTCTAAGCTGGTATATAAAACATTTCTTAATAATTGTATAATATTCCAACACGTGGAGGTCCTGAAACGTACCATAATTGGGCTGTTTCCTATCTTTTGCCATTACAAAATAATTATTACAAATAATGCTGCTATAACTGACTCCATACAAATGTCATTTTCCACATGCATATACATCTCCAGAATAAATTCCTAGAAATGGGATTGCTAGAAATTACATGGGTTTAAGGGTATGTATTTCCTTTTCAGTGAATAATTTATTCATATCCTTTTCCCATTTTTCTATGGGGTTATTGCTCTTAAATTTCTAGAACCTCTACACATCAGGGAAATTTTGACCTTTATGTGATACGTGTTACAGACTTTTTTCCCAGTTTATTGTTAACCCTTAGGCTTTGCTTCTTTTTTTGTTTGGTTTGCCATACAGAAATGTTCACTTTTACAAGCTTAAAATGGATAATTCGTTTATTTAACAGCTCCCAGATTTTGAGTTTCAGCCATGAAAGGCCTTCTCTACTATAAGGATTTAAAGAAAGTCACCCACATTTTCTTCTAGTACTTTCACAGCTTCGTTAATCTATTTCATAACAGGAGGGAAGTATGCAACAGGGAAAACAACGTGCTTACACGCAGGGAGAAGGCAATGCAAACGAGAAGGGGAAGAAACGCAAATTTAGAGAGGCCAGCAGGGGTGAGATGTGGAGAGCTTAAAACAAACCCGCAAGTATCCACCCAGATTCATTTTGCAAGCCAGGTGGAGCAGCAAGTGCTCCTGAACCGGGGAACAAAGCAAACAGGCATCTCGCCAGGGAGGATGACAGAACAGAGGAGACCAGTTGTCCACATGTCCTGCTCCCGTTCTCACTGTCTACGAGGACCTCATGGGGTAGTGAAAACCACATGAGCTTGAACCCTGTCTTTATCGCTTCATGGCTCTATGACCTCGGACAAGTTCCAGTACTGAGGCTCGCCCCCAGGCCCACTGTGACGAGTAAAGGAAACAGACATGAAGCAAGCAGCTCGTCACGGAGGCACGCGATAAAACACTGTTCACCCCTCGGTCTCCCACTTAGCTGCCAGGGTGACCACTTCCCTCCTTAAAGCCTCTCATTGCTCCCTGGCAACTGCTAGATCAAGTCCAATCCTTCTAGGGTGGCATCCGAGGCCCCTCACATGCAGGCTCCTGCTCTCTCTTTCTCTGGCTCCATCTCAGGATCTTCTACATCAGGACATGGCATTCTAGCCTTGTAGTTTTGATATGTCACACAGACCTCAGAGTTGTCTCCACCTGCAAATCATCCCCTCCCTACCTCAAACACCCCTTCCCTGCCTGGCTAACCTCTAACGAATTCTTTGACAATCAGCTTAAACATCCCTTCCTCAGAGAAGTTCTGCCTGACCCAGGACCCCATCTCAAGTGTCTGGGCTTCTCACCTTGCTGCTCCCCAGGTCAGTACGTGCCCGGTGCCCACAGCAGGAAGAGGACCAGCTCACCCCTAGCCCCGGCATCTGACCCAGGCCTGTTATGTGCGTATTCAATGCTCAGTCATCACTTACTCAATGAATGAATGCCTGCTTGACTAAAACTGCCGGGGTTATCCAAGCCACGTGGTCAGGGGAGTCAGGCCACTGTCATGGGGGGCAGGAGGAGACCACAGGGACCACTCCGAGAGTGTGCCCTTGCTAGGAACACTCCTCACCTGTCACTGCTATGCTCCAACTGTTCCTAGAGTGAAGCATGCCAAATGGGAAGGACCTCCAGAGAGTATAAAAAGGCTCAGCATCCAAAGTAACCAGGAAGCCATACGGAAACCAGGAAGTGGGAAGACTGACCTGAAGGCTGGGCTGCCCAGAGGCCTGCAGGGCATGCTGTAGGGCTTGGCTGAAGAGATCATTGGTGATGGGCGTCCCTGACTGGACACCAGAGGACATTGGCGAGGTCCCTGAGGAATGACCCTAGAGAAAAATCAGTGGTGGTGACCCTCAGATCCATCGCTACATCAGAGTAGATACCCACATGGTCACATCACCCCACAGTGTTCCTGAGGTAGCCAACTACTGCCTCCCAAGAAGGGCCTGCCATGAGACAATTGCACAAAGCTCTCTATGTGGGCAGGAAAGATTTCATTCTGTTCTGCTCAGAGCCCCCTGACCCTGACCCTGACCCAGCCTAGGACCCCAGCGTTGGGAGAGATGGCCTTGAAAGCGAGAATGACTTATCACCAGAAATGCTTAAGTCAGCGATGTCTGCCCCCTGTCAGAGATGAGGAAGGGCATATTGTGTGAGGGGAGGTTCTTTCTAAACTACAAGGAGGAATCAATCAGGACTATGCTAAACTCTGGACTTCTGGTCTCTAAAAGCAACTGAGGGGGAAGTCACCCAAGATGCAGTAAGAATCCCCACCAGGGCTCCAGGGCTCAGCTTGGGCCAATTCTAGCACCAGGGTTAGCAAAGGCAAATCTACCCTACTACTAGGGAGCTTCTCCCTCAGGAGCCTGGCCTTGGTCTTCCTGGCCCTCTCTCCATACCTGGGTGCCAGGAGTCGGCGTGTGAGAGCTGCTCTCCGGAGTGCTGGCCAGGGCCAGGGCAGTGGCCAGCTCACTCTGGGTGATGGGCCGAGGCCCCGCAGCTCCACTGTAGCCAAGGGAAGCTGGGCGGGAGCTGGGTGTGCTGCTCGAGGGCGTGGACCGGGTGCTCTGGAGAAGGGAGGCACCAGAATTAGGGAAGCAGCACTGTGAAATTCACAAATGAACCCTACACTGCTCCAGAAACAGTTCTTAGAGAGACTCTCTAAGCTCTCAGGTTCAGAAAGGAATCCAGAAAAAGGAACAGCATGACACAGTCTTGGCCTCCTAAGGGCCTATAACCACCTGCCAGCCCTGGGCGTGCCTGGTCCCAGGGAGTGGCTCATTCCCAGCACCACCTTCCCCAAATGCCAGGCAGACAGGCCACTTACTGGGTGAAAGTCATCCTCATCATCTGAAAGCCCTTCAAACAGGAAGCCACCTGGAGGAGGGTGAACAGATTTCAGGAGGAAAAACAGAAAGGCACAGGCGCAGCTCCAGACTCTCAGCTCAAGTTACTCTCCAAATTCATATTTTTATCTCTCCCCTTGGAAAATTACAGGACAGATGCACTTCCTGACTCAAACCGAGAGTTCCCAAGGAACGCCCTCTGCCAGCACTATACATAGCTGCTGAGTAAAGCAAATCCCTGGGCCACTGCCGGCTCCTGAGGCCTACTCGATGATCTTCTGGGGCTCACCTGGCATCTCCCGGTACGAGCTGGAGGGCATGCTCCGGGAAGAGGAGTCAGCCCCTGGCATCGGGGCACTGCCTGCTACTGAGTGCAGAACCAGGACGATGGCATTGACCAGGGCTGGGTGAGCAGGCACCAATCTAGGACAGGGCAGGAAGAAACCCAACGGTGACTAAGAAGGAAAGAGTACCCTCACCCATGGCAGGAGTTCTGGGTGCCCCTCACAACACTGGAGCCACCTGCCCTCAGATTCCTCAGTCTTCAGCATCTTCCACCAGGAAGCTTTGTCCGCCTGTGGATCTGCCCCAGCCCCCGTAGCAAGGCCTTCAGTTCCTGGGCTCTGCTGCGGATTCCTGACCTTCGCTCAGGCAAGGCATGATAGGAGAGAGACAGCTGGGTGGCTCAGCGCTCACCTCTGCTCTAGGCATCTTCGCCCCTACGCTAAGCAACCTGGACAGGTCCCTTCTCTTTCCAGCGTGGGGCTATTTTCTTCACTTACAAAATAAGGGACATGTCCTATCCAGGTCTAGCATTTTATGAAGCTGTATACCTGCTTCTTCTTCCCTCAGCTTAAAACCCTTCAAAGGTATTAGGTTCCCTAATATCTACTGAACAAAACCTAAACTGAACCAGGCAGGTAAAGCCCGCTCCCTCAGAATCTTACATCCTCCTGACGCTCTTTGTGCGTCCCTGCCCTTGCCCTTTCTCACCCCCTCACATAATGAGAAGGCAGACTTGCTGACAGACTGATAGCCTCCAAGAGCAGATTCCAGCCAGGGTGACAATTAGGCTTCTGTTCTGACCACGTGAGGAGAGATGAGGGATTCCCATACAACAGTTACACTTACGTATCAAGCATGTTTGGATCAGCGAAGACAGAGAAGAGGTCCTTATCCTGAAGAACCCCTGGAAGAGAACAGGGCTCACCTCAGAGAATGGAAATCTGGCCAGTTCCAGGAGGGAGAAGATGCTTTAGGTCTCAGAGCAACAGGCTCAACAGGGACATAGGACCATAAACATCACGGGAAGTAGAGGAAGCAAAGCACCAAGCAACACAACTCAAGTATTCTCCACCTTGTTCCAGTGGGGATGTTCCCCTGCTCGCCACACCGCCTCCTCTCACTTATGTCACATACTGAGTACCAATACGCTGGTCTCTGCCCCCTGGATCTCTGGGTTCTTCCCTTACTCATCAAGGTGTGCAGAACATCTTCCCTGATTGCTGTGATTTGGGCTAACTGTTGCCCTCATTTGGCATCCTCATACCCTAATTTATGATGTTAGGCCATTATCTCTCTGTGAGACTGAGAGCTCTTAGAGGACCATGTATATCAAACACATCTTGATTACTCTCCCTCTTCCCACAAGACCAGTGACTCTTCAAAAGACAGTCAAAGTCTCTTTAGGATAACTGCCTTCTCCTGGTTTCTCCTCCAACATCTCCTATTTTCTCAAATTCAGTCCTGCACTTACCAAGAGCAATGGGGTCACTGCTGAGGCCTGGAGTGGCCACAATGATCTGATCCAGAGACTCCTTATTGCTGAGCATCTTGAAGACCTGCAGGAGAAACGGGGAGGGCTGAGCACTCCAACCAGCTCAAAGCACTCATCCAATCCCCGCACTCTGCTGAAGGACTTCCTCCCGCTAAGTGCCTGCACGTATACCGCAGCACAATAGAAAATAGCCCCAGAAACTGATGAACCTCTTTTTGCTCTGAGATCATGGCTGACTGGAGGGAAAACAAACAATTAAAAAAAAGAAAGAAAAGAAAAATGCAAGACTACAGTAAACCTTCAGTCTCCGTGGTGCTTTCCTGTGTCTACAGCTCTAATGCTTCCAAAATAAAAACTCTCATTACAAGCCAAATAACAAAGGTTTCTCTAGGTCCCAAAAGTTCTTTTCAATCTCTCTACAATTACTATTTCATATTCATACGTATTGGGAAGTTCACAGCTGTATTAATTTTGCTTGTCAACTCTCCTATAGAAAGACATCAGCCCATTTTCCCAGTGAGGACACTGAGGTCAAGGGGTAGAAAGCAGGCCTTTCAGCCAAAGTTAAAGAATGAGGCCCAGCTGAAACAGTACGTTGGCTGTCACCAAATTCACTCCATGAGGTCAGTATCAGGAGAGGTTGTATCATTATCATTAAAGGGAATCAACAATGCCTGACTGAGACAGGCTCTTTGGGGAAAGACAGAGCTCTACTGAGGCCCACAGACATGGCAAAAACTCCGCAAGGAACTCCTGGTCGCCATGGCAACGGGCTTCTAGCTCCCACTCCACAGCCCTTGCCTGCATTCACACCCTCTCCTGCAGTCCTGGCTGGGGGCCGTGGCACACACTCACCGCCTCCCTGTAGGAGGAGCTGCTGTGCAGGGCGGTGTGCAGCACCCGGAACTCCCTCACGGCAGCCACTTTGTCCACAGGTTCTGGGGAGCAAGACACTCAGAATTACCCCACAGCTCAGGTCCTGGCCCGGCCACAAACATGGCAACATCATTTTAGCATGTGCCCAGGTGTGGGCTGGTCTGCACGTTCCCTTCCTTCATCCCCGCCTAAGAATGTGAATGTCCATTCATAAAAACCCATCTGTGCCACAGATGTGCAAACTGCACACCTTGTAAGCATCTTCAGCAGATAAAACAGACAAACAAATTCAAGTTCCAGCAGAGAGGAATCTTACCACATGAAAGAGACTGCTCTGATCAACATCCCACTGCAAGAATCCTGTGGACTTCTTGTATTTTATATTTCTTATATTTCAACTGGTCGATTCTTACACAGTGATGCACAGTAAGTGAGCTGAGTCGGCTGAGAAGTGAGCAGGGCTGCTATTGGGGCTTTTTCTCCCGGAGGCACCACAAGCGAGAAGGGTTGGCCATGCTGTCCTTGATCAAAAGGTGATCAGCACTGCAAAAGCCCCAGGGGCCACTGGTCCCTATAGCCAAGCTATGTTTGTGGAGAGCACCATTTACATTTCAGGACAGACAGGCATGGACCCTTCAAGGGAACAGCTTATGCCAGGAGGGGTAGCAGAAGAAGCTAAACAAGCTCTTCAAAACATGGGTGAAGGCTGGGCATGGTGGATCACACCTATAATCCTAGCACTCTGGAAGGCCGAGGCGGGAGGATTGCTTGAGCTCAGGAGTTCGAGACCAGCCTGAGCAATAGCAAGACCCCGTCTCTACTAAAAATAGAAAGAAATTAGATGGACAACTAAAAATATATAGAAAAAATTAGCCGGGCATGGTAGCGCATGCCTGTAGTCCCAGCTACCTGGGAGGCTGAGGCAGAAGAATTGCTTGAGCCTGGGAGTTGGAGGTTGCTGTGAGCTAGGCTGACGTCACAGCACTCTAGCCCGGGCAACAGAGTGAGACTCTGTCTCAAAAAAAAAAAAAGGGTGATTCTGAAAGCTGCAGGCCAACTTCACTAATGTGGTAAAAACAACTGTTTTGCTGGGTGACATAAATGACTTCAGTACTGTCAATGAAATCTGCAATCAGTATTTCAAAAGTAGTTTTCCTGCTAGAGCTGCTGAGCAGGTTGTTGCTTTGCCCAAAGAAGACCGAACTGCAATTGAAGCAGTAGCTGTCCAAGGACCTCTCACAACAGCATGACTGTAAGTGGGCCCAGGGTTTGCTTAGTGTGGAACTTTCAGCATCTTAAGTTTTACAACTGCTGATAGCATAAGTTTGACTGAAGTATCTGGTTATTATGGAGATACCATATAATAAGGGTAGTTGAACATGAATTGACAATTAATGAATCCAGTTACTGATGTTATAAATTACACTTATGTACACTCAAATTTTGAATGTAGGAAAGAGATACTCAATACACAATTACTCAAATAAATAAAAGTAAGGGGAAATAACAGGTAGGAAAAATGAGTTACTGTGCCTGAGAAATAATCAAGAGCACACCTAATTCAAACTAAATGAATGATGTGAAATATTTAGTTCTCACATCAGATGTGTGATTCTTCTTTTACTTGAGTAAAATTAAAGTATTTAAATTTGAATGGCAGAGGTCAAGGAGAAGAAAGTGGAACAAAATTTTATATAGATGGTATTTTTCTAATGGAAATAAAATAGACATGCATATTTTAAAAAATAAAGTAAGTGTGCCCCAAGCCATCTTAACGATATAGAGCTATGCTGACACAATGTTAAGAGAAAGAAACAGAACACAAAGTTGTATATGCATTCTCTGGTAAAACTACATAAAATGTGTTCGTGTGCACCTGGTCCAAGGCTGGAGGGAACAACAGGAAGACAGCACTTAGGTAGGATAACAGGATCCGGGTAATTGTTGTCACTTTGATATTTTCTTTCAGGTTTCTGTAATAGTATTTTGAATCTTAAAAAAAATACCAAGGACCAAGAAAACACACTGTATTTCTAAAGCTCTTAGCAAACTTTCAGCACGTGCCCAATAGCAAGCGATCTTTGGACACTATGATTGAAACATATGGGAAAGTTTAGCAGTTCTATTAGTTTACTTGGTATTCCACTATTTAGGACATCAGCCCATTTTACAAGCGAAGAAGAAATGTGGTTAACAGGGGGGGAAGTAGGTAGGAAATTCATCCTAGGTCACACTTTTTAAAGTGTAGCTATCCTCATCTAGGGCTGCGACACTGACTGTGCAGACTGAGTACTGCCCAGCTCCAGGGACGCCACTCCCAAAGCAAGGTGAATAGCGCCACTGGGGTTCAGTGTGGCAGCCACACTCTTGCCTATAGTTCTGATTATGATTTTCCTCTTTTGAAAAATATTTATCTTAAGTAAATTACCTAATTTATTCATTGGACAAACATGTACTAAGCATTTATTCTGTCACGGCTTTGGGCAAGGCGCAGAAATGTGAAAAATAAGAATCCTTGCCATCAAGGAACTCTTACAGCAGTAGGAGAAACGAGACTACATCAAACACACAATTACAAAATATTAATACCATGCTGAGGACCTCAGCAGAGATGTGGATCCAAGCTAGGATGCTAGGAACACAGAGGCAGACAGCTATCACTGAGAGGGAGGGCTAGGACACAGAGCTGTCTCCCAGAGGAGACCATTTGAGAGAGGAATGAAAAGTAGGGCAGATGTTTACTAGGGGGTAAAGCTGGTCCAAGCCTAAGTGAGCATATGTGCAAAGACATGGGAGAATAAAAGAACACAGGGCTTTGAAGGAACAGCAAGTAGTTCTTTGTGGCCAGAGCTTGGGGTACACATTGCTGCTCAAATAGCAAGCTAAGGTGACATTCTGAAGGGATCTGTCACCTCCATAAAGAACCACCAAAGGGATCCAGGTGGGAAGGGAGGGACTAATGGGTTCTCCTCCTACAGGGTCTAATCTAGTGGGAGAATAAGAAATGTGCTTCCTTTTGGAAGACAAGCGCTCAAGTAGAAAATATCTAACATACTGTCACAAAACAATTTCTTCACGGATCTAAAAGTTTGCTTTCACCTCTCAATAAAAAGTCCATTTGTTTCAAAAATAAATCTCCAGGCAGAAGGTAGGAGGAAAAGGATTCTTAATATATAATCAGCTGAAAGTAATGGTTGTCTCTGTAACACCTCTGAGCTAAGCTCACCCTTTCCAAGTGAAAACCAGCCAGCCCCATGGGAAGAACATGGGCTCTAGAGCCAAGAAAACGTAGGTCCATATCCCAGCTCTTGCATTCACTTCCTAAGCAGGTGACCTTGAATAAATACCTTCCTAACCCTTTTTCTTCATCTAAGATATGTTAATGCTGCAGAGCCCCTGTAATGATTAAATGAGGTATAAAAGGGAAAAAAATCTGGCTCACGGAAGCCACAAATGTTATTTTCCTTCTGTCAATGCCATCCAGCCAAAGGGCCCGTATTTGAGTAAGTTGGGTTTACTGCTCAATGCAGAGAATGCACACCACAGGGAATCATGGGCTGTCTCAATAAGAGGATATTAAAAAGGACTTAGTATAGGATTTGGGTTTTGGCTGGGTGATTCATGGGATAAGTTTAAAGAAATGAGGCTTTACTCTGTATTGGATACTGTCGGGAAGTGAGGGAGATTCTATAATTGGGTATCTTAATAATCCTTATCTGGAAGGAACAAAAAGTAGAGCAAGGTGAATGCTGTAATTATTAACGCAGTAGCAGTCACTCTTATCAGCTGGGATAGAGGGATATTTGGTCACTTCTGTAGCTTAAACAACGCTCAGGTTTTTGTCTCTGTTTAGAAATTATAAGAATCTTGTTTTTGTCTTCATCCATGACAGTCTCAGAGGGACCTTGTCTGATGCTGTGATCTGTACAATTGTTAGCGTTCCACAAAGGGACTCCAAGGCCTGGCTATGAGTGCCAGGCAACCCCCTAGATGTCAAGGGCTCCCTTTCTTTCTCACTTCCCGTTAGCATACAAAAGAAGATGTTTTTGTCCTTAATGTTTAGAATTGATAAAAGGGTAAATTTCAAGCTGATAACTAGTCACAGCAATCACAAACATTATAAAAATATGTAAATCTGCCAGTTTAACAAAGCTACTCTCTGTTACACAGCTTAGCTTTATCCTTGGGGAGGCTTGTAAAACACAAATGCAAAATTTAAATTATGAATTCTAAGCAGCACCTTCTATTAATAAATCAAAAAGGCATTTGAGGCTTTGTATACTTTTTCCAAGAGCTATTTTAATACTGTTCAAATATTTTCAAGAAAGTAAATTACGAGTATAACAGGAGTAGTTAGCTGACTGAACAAATCACCACCTGAGGCAGTTTGCAGGAAGATTTGTTAACAAGAGAACAAAATGCAGCATTAGAGAAGTGCCAGAAGTTTCCAGCTTTTATTCTAATGAAAACAAATACAACAATAACAAAAAGATACAAAGTTCACTAAGAAATAAACTGTTAAGGTAAAAGAGTTTAAGTAGACACACTCCCCATCCCATTAGAAAACAGTGGCTAATTAGCTTAGAAAGTAGAGAAACAAATCCCCCTCCCTTAGTTGTGTTGGCAGCAAAAAGTCAAAATTGCACTCTGCTTACCAGACAAGATCGGGTGCATTCAGGGTGGTATGGCCATAGACAGGACCCTGATTATCAATATGGTCTTTTTTTTTTTTTGGAGACAGAGTCTTACTCTGTTGCCTGGGCTAGAGTGCCGTGGCGTCAGCCTAGCTCACAGCAACCTCAAACTCCTGGGCTCAAGCAATCCTCCTGCCTCAGTCTCCTGAGTAGCTGGGACTACAGGCATGAGCCACCATGCCCGGCTAATTTTTTATATGTATATTTTTAGTTGTCCAGCTAATTTCTTTCTATTTTTTTAGTAGAAACAGGGTCTCGCTCTTGCTCAGGCTGGTCTCGAACTCCTGAGCTCAAATGATACGCCCACCTCGGCCTCCCAGAGTGCTAGGATTACAGACATGAGCCACCATGCCCGGCCTCAATATGGTCTTATCCAGTAAGTAATAAAGACATCCCCTATCATCAGCTCAGTAAATTACCCCTCTGATCTACTCAGGCCAGTGCCTTAACACACAGGCCTTTTCCTTATAGATACTATAAAAACTCTGCCTGGCTAAGGGCCACCCCTCACTCACCAGGTTTCTGATCAGGTTCCGGCCAGGACTTGCGCAAAACATGAACTGTGGACCCAGGCTGAATACCATAGAAGTCAAGGGTCTGGTCATCTTTTAGCTTCCGGCCACAGTAGATCAGATCTAAAAAAAGAATTGTTCATTTATATTTTGCTCCTCAAAACAATTTAGGTGGTTTCTGTCCCCTGAGAACCTTATTTTGATTGGACAGATAGCTGGAGAATGATATATGCTTTAAAAGATACTACATAATAAATACATTTTGAAAACAATTGTCAGCAAGTACAAACTCATAAAATGGATTTATACAGAACCTATCCACAGAAAAGCTCTGGAGCTTAACATTGTAGAGACTGCTTGATTTAAATAAATGGAAAAATTCAACAACCAAAAAGGATTAACCTAATCCAGGTATGACTAAAAACACCTTTCTGTCAACCAGATTCCTTAACTATTATAAATTACCTTTTATTATGTTATATTTAAGTTCCTCCTTCTTCCACCTGGACTGCCCTTGCCATCTTCATTTTCTTTTTTAATGCCTTTGTTCTAATCAGCCAGACAAAAATCCTCCTAATCATCCCTTAAAACCTACCTCAAAAGCCATATACCGAGGAGCCTCCCCTAACCAACTCCTCCTTCCCTAGCCCACCCCAATTTCTGCTCTCTCACAGAAAGAATTCAACAATGTCATGGTTAAAGAACTTTGTGATAAAGTAGTTCTGTATAATACATGACTGAAATAGCAACCAATAGTTTTATTATATGATTTGTGTTTCTATAATATTTATGCAACACTTACTTCCCTGGAGTGTTAACATTAAGAGGCAACAAATCCCAAGCCCTTAATTTATTCTTGTAATTTCAGAAGTAACCTTCCCCAAAAGAGATAAGAGCAGCAGCCCAATCCCAGTCCAGAGACACTCACCAATCAGCTCAGGGTCTGGAACAGACTCCTGGAGTTTGCCAGCAATAAGCTGCTTCAGAAATGAAATACTATAGCCCCCTAGCGAGTATTCTCCCAGTTCTGTCTCTGGTAACCGAAGAATAGACTTTGGAGCAAGTGGCTGGTCAGCCAGCTTCACCGCCAGGTGCCAGTCTGAGAGAGACATCCTCTCTCTTTCGCGTTCTCTCTTTCTCCCTATAAAAGAACAAAGCCTCAGTGGTTAAGGTACAGACCATCACCCTACTCCACCCCCACCCACCAAAGGGTTGAATGAGAGACAAAGCAGTGTAACGCTGTTAGAGAAGCAGAGGATGCAGCATTAGGAGGCCAGAACTAGAATCTGGGGATCTCTCTTTACTCATCCTGTGATAGACAGCTCTTTAGGCCTCAGTTTCTGCATCTTTAAAATGGACATAAAAACACCATCCAACCTAATAGCAATGTTGTGAGATTCAAATGAGATCATCCAACTCTCTCCCTTCTGTACACTCCTTATTTCCAATTTTCTTCATCTAGTTTTGCTTGAACTATTACAACAGCTTTATAACAAGTTCCCTGCCTCTTGTCTCTCCCTATCAAAAGTCTATGCTGCCACCTAACTCATTCTAAAACACAAATCTGATTAAGTTACTTCTCTGCTTATAACTTCTTCAACGGCTCCAAACCATCCATATGAGTAAGTCTAAATCTCACAGCCTGGCTTCAAAAATCACTAACATTCTGCCTCCTGCCAGCTTTCTTCCCCAACAGAGAGCCCTGCCCCACTGGGCCCCCAACATGTCAGTACACTCCACTAAGCCTCCATTCATAACTGCTCCCCCATTTTACATCTCTGCTCATCTGCTAACTCTGCATGTAATTTCTCTTCCTTTTTTGGCCTTTTGGCAATCTCCTACCAAGACCAACCCAAATTCAAGCACCTAGGTCCCCTCTCATTCCTCTATTGTTCCCACACCCCTTTGGGGCAAATACCTATCTATCTACGTCTCAGCCTCTTCTTCCAACTCAATTCTTGAAGGCCCTGAAAGCAAAGACTAGAATTTCCACCTCTGTTGTCCTCATGCCTAGCACATATGAATGCCCAGAAAATAAATCAGAAACTCTGGGTGGAAGAATCATGCAAAGCAAGACAAGTTCTTGTTAGAGTCGTCATCGCTTCCAAAGAGGCCTCTTGTAGGGAAGAGGAAAGAAAAGGCTGTGAGGCTGCCTAGCTGGCCTTAAAGCATCCTCAAAGTACCTTCCACCTCCAAGTTTATGACAAAAGAAGGAATAGGTCTTTTTAATGTATCATATCTCACTTAATCCTCAGAACTGTTCCCTGAGACAGACATTATCATTCACAGTTTACAGATACGGGAACCAAGACTCAGAAAGGTAAAGCCCAAGGTCACAGACAGCTAGTTGTGGGGCAGCGACACTGCCTGGTGACGACCCCATCGCTCCCATGGGACTAGTTAACTATCTACACACAACGAATCCGCGCTTCCCCGGGGCCCAGCGCCCTCACCCGTCCCGCGGAAGGAACCCGGCCGCAGAGCCGCCGGTTGTAAACACTCACTCTGGCCCGCTCGCCGGAAACCGGAAGCCCCGCGCTGCATTCTGGGAGTTGCAGTTCCTGCTGCGGCCCCCACCCCCTTATAAAGGGCCAGCCAGCAAGGGGCGCTAGTTGCAACGCTTCCGGTTCCGGGGAGGGCGTGGCTCCTAGGCCGTTTGAAATCCCCGCAGGGAGGACTTCACTAGGGTCGGCTGTATTTCTTGTCAGTCTTCAGGGTCGCAAGTCGGGAGAGGGAGGCCTGGTGTGGGCTTTTCAAATTGATAAACAGCTGCGTGATTCCCACGCTCTCCCAAGAAGCATAGGAAGTCCGTCGTTTCTGCCGGGTTGTGCGAACGCCCGCTGCTGGAGGGTGGCGGACCCCGGATCCCTTCCCGCTCCGACCCTTCCCTTTAGAAATGCCCTTTCCCAAACAGCCTCTTCGAACACGCCCCAGCGGTTCCCCGCAGCCCTTATAAAAACGGCATCCCTCGGGTGAAGTCAGCCTCTTTTGTGCCCCTCGTGGCGGACTTAACCTATGGGGGTATACCAGGAACCAAACGGTGACACCCTCCAAAAGCTGGGTTCTTGGGAACTACTAAATTGGGTTACTGGTACGACCTCAACATGCAGTGGTGAGGTTCATCTGCCAGTCATTCATAGAATCAGTTTGAGGAGGGGAATTTCCACTTAACTCTTATATAGAGGAAGTACATATTTTAAATGACGGAAAAAGTTCTGCATGGCTAAAATTGGATTGTGTTTGCTCAGAAATCAAGATTAGCTAAAATATTGAGGAGGGACTATTTTTGATTGGACTCTCCTCAAGGACTTAATTCAAGAACTAAGGAAAGAAAAAAGAAAAAAGTGAGTATAAGAAAATGAGGAGGTTGATCAATGCAGCTAAAGCCTTATCCTACCTGGGCCAATGTAAAAGCCGAACTCTCCAACATCCCAATGTACAGCCTGAGACTAGGGCAGCAATTGAGCAGAATAGCTTGACTGAGGAGAGCAAAGAGATTTGTAGGGTCTGGGAGGGCCTAACATTGAAGGCTGGTCACCCTCTCCTGTTCTCCTAAATTATGTAGGAGTTTTCACTGTCTTCACGCTGAAGCCCAGGTTCCTAAGACTGTTCCCAAAGTACCATTTCCCCATCCTACACATCTTTAGATATACCCCCTCTTTCAGCAATCCTTCCTAACTAACCAGCCTTCTTTAGGCTTCTTCCTCTCCTATCTACTAAGTTACTTGCATTTATTGTTTTAATAAACTTTGTTCATGGCCAGGCACGGTGGTTCGCACCTATAATCCCAGTGCTTTGGGAGGCTGAGGCAGGAGGATTGCTTGAGCCCAGAAGTTCCAGCCTGGGCAACAGAGGCAGACCCTGTCTCTATTTTCTAAAAAAATTAAAAATTAACAACAAAAAAAATAAACTATGTTCAATATGGTGCCTAATTTCCTGCAGGAGAAGGCAGGGACCCTGTCTCATTTTGTTTTCCTCAAAGTGGAACTGAATACACTAAGTGTTCATGAATTTGTTATCTTGATTAATTTCATTATAATCTCCATGGGGGAATGGACTATGACTATCTTGCCCTCCACTTTACCTTCAGCTGTTGACCAGAGCCTGGCACATCATAGGTTAACAATATATATGTGTTGAATGACTAACTCAGGCCAAAGCTATTGATATATACCAAATGTAGCTGTCTTCCTGTAGCCTATTGTTCCCAAGAGAGGGGGTAATCCTCTCTGAGTTCTGAATCATGATGTTCAGAAACATTGTAATGATAAATTATTAAGTGAGCAAATGAATGAAGGAATAACCCAGGACCAGTTTCTTTGGGAGCCAAGTTAGCAAGTAGGTGCTGTGTTCTGAAGCAAGGGTCAGAGCCTAGAAAAAATTAGAAGCCTAGACACAAGACAAAGATGCATGACCAGGTATTTGGTGAGAAGGGAAGTGTCCAGGCCTGATCTTTCAGCCAGCTCACATTTGGTGACATCATCAGCTCTTTCTGAGAAAGTGCTAGGCAATTATTCATTAAACCTTTAAGGTATTACTCAGCCTAGTTATTAACTTGTGGAAAACAAATTATAAGGATTCATGTTTACATTTTTAAAATAATTCTACTGTTTATAAAATTAATCTGGGGATTTCTGGATCTGGCAATATAGCAAAAGAAAATCATCTATGATTACTCCTGCTGCAAACACAATGTTATATAAAATAATACACATAGCTGTAGTCATAGGAGAAACAGGAAATTTTGAGATGCCAGAGATGAATGAGGAACTGAAAACTTAGCAGTGAGCTTAAGAGCTGATGAGCACCTCCCCAGAAAAATTAGTGGTCCTAGAAAACTTGGGGGTTTTGTTTTAACACCAAAGCACTGGGCCCCTCAGAGACTGAAACCGACACCTCTGCATGAAGGTGAAACTCTTAAAAGATTTGTATCCTAAATGAAAGGGCAGACTACCAAAAAAAAAAAAAAAAACCAAAATCATACACCGGCACTGCGAGCAGGCCAGAGAAACCCTCTGTGCTCCTCTCTGAGAGGAGGGCAGTGGAAGGAGAACTGATGTGTGAAAACATTGTCTTCCCTGAGAATTTGAAAACCGCCTGTGCTTCGTGCAAGTTCGAGGTCAAACTTTACATGATTTTCCAGGAATGTCCAAAACTGGTCCTGGGGCGCTAGGTTAAGCACATAGCAATGCTCTTGGGAACAATACTACCAAAACCCATGTCATCTGACAGTAAAGAAAAAAGCCAAACTGAAGATGATTTCACAGAAAAAATTAGCAAATAATCATGGAAATAATCCATTGTAAGAAAGAGCAGAAAAACAAGAATCACAACACCAAAAATGTCAAATATTATTAGGAAGTCAATAGGGAAGGAAATAAAAAAGCACGAAAAAATTTATTAAAGACACCAAGAAAGGCTTTAAGAAAGAATAAGACATGATGAAAAATATTTGAGAGGAAACAAAAAACTTTTAGAAATAAGTGTTGTCACTGCAAAATTCAACTAATGTGGGTCCTTATCAAAAATATACATTGTGAATTTCTTTTCCCAGTTTGTGCCTTTTTTACTCTCTTAATGGTATTTTTAAAGAATTTCTTAATTGTAATAAAGTCCAATTTATGACATTTTGTTTTGATGGTTAGTGTCTTTTATGTTCTATTTAAGAAATCTTTGCCTGCCCTAATTTTGAAGCTATTGTCCTATGTTTTATCTTTCACATTTTGGTCTATAATTAATTTCAAATTAATTTTTGTGTATGATGAGAGTTAGGCATCAAGATTCTCGTCTTCCATATGGGTATACAATTGATCCCGCGCTATTTGTTTTAATAAATTCTGTTCTCACTGAATTTCAGTGGTAGCTTTGTCATAAATCAGGTGACTGTGTATGTACGGGTCTATTCTGTCCCACGGGTATATTTGTCTATCATTGTGCCAATACCACACCTCTTTTTTTTTTTTTTTTTTTTGAGACAGAGTCTCACTCTGTTGCCTGGACTAGAGTGAGTGCCGTGGCGTCAGCCTAGCTCACAGCAACCTCAGACTCCTGGGCTCGAGCGATCCTCCTGCCTCAGCCTCCCGAGTAGCTGGGACTACAGGCATGCGCCACCATGCCCGGCTAATTTTTTCTATATATTTTTAGCTGTCCAATTAATTTCTTTCTATTTTTGGTAGAGACGGGGTCTCGCTCTTGCTCAGCCTGGTCTTGAACTCCTGAGCTCAAACAATCCGCCCGCCTCGGCCTCCCAGAGAGCTAGGATTACAGGCGTGAGCCACCGCGCCCAGCCGGAACCCTCTTTCTTATGAACATTGTTGAGGTTTCTCCTCATTCATGTACGTAACACAGACACAATTTTATGCAACCAACTATGGGAGTAACTTTTCAAATATTGTTGAGTATCAGCCTACTCATGTTTCCTACTGATTGAGTCACTATCAATTTTATGGGCCATTTAGAAATTAATGGTAAAAAGAGAGTGCAACTTATAAGATACAGACATAACTGTTTTCTGGGGCAAATTCGAAGCCTCGGTTTCTGACAGAGGGAAACAATCTAAATAAAACTAGCACTGAAATCAGTAAAGTCAGTTATTTAATGTTTCCAAAATTATTAGCAGAGCTTTCTTTATAACTTTTTATGGATTTCCAGTTCTACCTCTGTTTTCATTCCTCATTTTATACATAATATTTGTTCTCTTCCCCCCTCCTTTTTCGTAGTTATACTACTTTGTTGATTCTTCCTTCTGAAACAGCACTGTCCAACACACTTTCTGCAGCGATGGAAAAGTTCTGTATCTGTGCTGTCCAATTCAGTAGTCACCAGCCATGCATGGCCACTGAGCACTGGAAACTTGGCTTGCTTGACTGAGAAAAATGAGTTTTTAACTTAATTTCCATCCGGCTAAAGGCTACCCTGTTCGGCAGTGCAGCTCTAAAAGGTCCAGCTTTTGAATCTGTCGGTTCTGTTTGTTTTCTGATCGGCTCATCCCTGCTAATTTATTATTTCCTTCCTCCAGGGTAGGTTTGTTTCATTATTCATTGTCTTACTTTTGTGTATATCGTCATTTAAAGCACGGATCTGACTCCACACCTGATCTTCATTGTCTTTAAATAGTCTATACCTGCAGTATTGAGATCTTCCTTAATCAAAGCTAAGAGGTTTGGGTGTTTAGGGTTTTCTTTTTTCTTTTGGTTTTTCTAAATTATCAAATGGTAGGAGTTTGTCATGCATACCTGTTTGGTTCAGTTCTTAAAGATTAATTTCCATGGAGTACTATGGAACCACAAAAAACAATGGCGAACTAACATCTCTTGTGTTATCCTGGATGGAGCTG
>CAUYSK010019449.1:0-73645 GCA_963575035.1 Avahi laniger | reverse complement strand
TATGTATTTTTAGTTGTCCAGCTAATTTCTTTCTAATTTTTAGTAGAGACGGGGTCTCGCTCTTGCTCAGGCTGGTTTCGAACTCCTGAGCTCAAACAATCCGCCTGCCTCGGCCTCCCAGAGAGCTAGGATTACAGGCGTGAGCCACCGCGCCCGGCCACCTTGGTGGTTCTTAACACGGACCAGAATTATACTTCTGGGGTTATCTGGAAATGTGTAGAGACAGTTTTGGTTGTCGTAAGGACTGGGGGAAACCACTGGCATTTGGAGGATAGGAACCAAGATGCTAAATGTTCCGTAGTGCCTGGCGCAATAGTCCCACACAAGGAAGTATCCTATAATTCTAGTGGTGCCTCTTTTGACGGACATTGGCTGGTTCCCATTGCCTGGGATAAAGTCCAAGTTCTTTATCATGACTTTAGCCCTTTATAATCTGATCCCATTTGCCTTATCAGCTTCATTGTCTCCTGCTTCCTCCCATTTACACTGTATACCAGCCACATAGTACCCACCAGTCCCCAAATATGTCACTGTCCTTCACACAGTTATGGCTTGTTCCTATTGTCTGCTTTGAGACACAGCCCAAGTGTCACATATAGTCATTAAAAATACAAATTAAATATTTTGTCAAACACCTACTGTATACAAGTGCTAGAGATATAAAATGAATGAAATGGAAATATTCATAGGCTGCTGGGGAGATAAATACAAATGGGTAATTATAGAACAACGTGCTAAATAAACATGCACAGGATATTATGGGAGGACCAAGAATGGGCACCAAAGGAGAAGGGGGCTAGCCAGGTGAGGCTTCCTGGAGGAGGTGGCACTTGAGCTGTAAAGGAGGGAACATAGTGCAGGTGATGGGAATGTTCTAGGCAGTGGGGCAGAGGGGCTCGGCCCTCATTTTTAGAACCTAATTCCTCCGCTTTCCTTTTCTAACTTTAAACAAAAATGTCAAAGACAGGGCTGTGAGGATGTCTACACTTGCACTTGGGAAGAGGAGTCACCATGACAATGATGAGAGAAGACAAGTGATCACAAGAGATCATATAATATGGGGAAAATCACAGCAGTCTCTAGAGCTCTAGAAAACACAGGAGGAGCCTCCCAGAGGCCCCACCAGAAGCTCCCATGCATGTGAAGAGGCAAAATGGGTGGGTGGCCTTCTCAGCCCAAGCCTCCACTGACATGGCAGAGCTTATGTTGTGGGTCATATTAGATTAGATTATTAGATTAGGTAGAATTATTTCTTTTTGTGTGGTTGGCATGCATTTTACAAATTAAGACTTTTGAACTTTTAAAATTCATCCCTGGTGATAGAAAAGCTGTTCACCTCTAGGAAACATGAAGCCCTCTCTATGGAAGAGTTCAATGTTAGTAGACAATATTTTCATTAATGAGCTCATGTGTGAAGCAGAATTTCCTTGTTTATGTACATTGGGAAACAGGATTGTTTTGGCTTTGAAATCAGAGCAGGGAAACCACACGGCTATTTAGAACTACAATCTTGAATGATACTTGTTGAAATAGATTCTCTCTTTATGTGTTTTTTTTCATAGACTCATAGAGTTCCAGAATTGCACAAAATATCTTTCTCTTGATATTGCATTTATCTTACATTAACTTCTTTAGAAAGGCAGCATAACTGAAAAGTATGAATTATCCTCTATTATTCTCATGTCTTCCTTATCCAGAAGTGTGGCAGCTGGAAATGGTCTCCTTATGGGGCAGATGGAGCCCATTATTTACTTATTTGAAAATAATTTGGGGGGAGGAGAGATAGGTAATTATCTTTGTCATTTACTTTTAGATTTCAATTTACCATTTTGAATAGGTTCTGCATTTACATGGTCAAAATTCAGAATATACAAAAGAATATAAAGTGAAGTGTCTCCCAGCCCTGTTCCCCAGGCACCTGATCACCTGTCCAGAGCCACCACCATTAGCAGTTTCTTATAGAGCCTTCCAGAGATATTCCATAAGTAAGCATATCAGATGGAGCCTTTCAGAAGCAGAAAAGTCAGGTATCATGCCAGGCGTGGACCCTGTGTTTTTGATGTGAATGCCCTTTCTACTGGGAAGGCAAAATTACAGGGAATGCTGCGGAATTGAAAACATTTTTTGTTAGCAGATTATGGTGTTGTAACCAACCCGCTTGTTACTTCCAGCCCTGTTCGCTCCATTGTCTGAGATAAGCCATTGGCCAGTGGTGAAAAGACACTGAACTGGGGCTCAGGCCATCAGCGCCGAGGTCTGGCTCTCCTGCCCCTTCCTGGGGTGCCTGGCCGGGCCACTTAACTTCTGACCGCACGGTTAGAACATTAGATCAGGTGATTCTATGGTCATTGCCAGCTGAAAAACAAATCTCAGTTAAGAAAATGAGTGGCTTTGTGCTTAAAAACATCATAGAAAATTTTTTGGATATGTAGCTAGATAATTTTACATATCTAACTAAAGCTAAATTTTAGAATTATAGCCAAATTAAGAGTCAGTTTAAGAATGAGTATTCCAGCAAAAGCTTTTGAAATTGAACACTTTATTGCATTTACTGGTCATGATAAAATCATTTGGATAGCAAGGTGTATGTCTTACATCCCCAGTGCCTGGAGCATAGTATGCACTTAATTAATAATAGTAACAGCAACAATAACAGTAATGGCAGCTAACGTTTACTGAATGCTTACGATGCACTAGATACTTGATGTTGAATATCTTCCTTTTGTCAACAGAAGCCCAAACCGAGACATGGAGTTAAGTCATACAACTAATACCTGTGAGACTAGAACCTGAACCCAGACAGGCTGCCTCTTACCTGTGCAAAGAGTGATGATCTGAAGCAGATCATTGAGAATGAGTATCAAATAATAATGGAAAAAAAAACAACACACTGTCTTCTGCCTTCCAGAAAAAACTCCCTCTGACGGCTCTCGCTCAGAATCTACAAGAAGCCTCAACTCAGCTGGAAGATTCTCTCCTGGGGTAAGAGTCTGCTGCTTCTAGAGGGCTGTGCACAGGGCTGAGCACCCTGTGACTTGATGGAGGCGGTGGGGCTGAGCGATGTACATGGCAGCCACCTGTGACCAGAGGGACTGTGAGCATGATAGTGTGACTCATCTGCCAGGAGGATGGCTCAGATTCTGTGGGAGGAAGTGGGGTCAAGGCCACGGGGTTGCTGGGGAATTTTCCTTTTAGTAGGAGCCAGGTTGGAGTTGGATGGCAGAATGGGCCACTAACAAAAGTAATTGATAGGGCCGGGCGCCGTGGCTCAGGCCTGTAATCCTAGCACTCTGGGAGGCCGAGGTGGGTGGATCGTTTGAGCTCAGGAGTTCCAGACCAACCTGAGCAAGAGTGAGACCTCGTCTCTACTAAAAAAAAATAGAAAGAAATTAGCTGGACAACTAAAAAAATATAGAGAAAAAATTAGCCGAGCATGGTGACGCATGCCTGTAGTCCCAGCTACTCGGGAGACTGAGGCAGGAGGATTGCTTGAGCCCAGGAGTTTGAGGTTGCTGTGAGCTAGCTGATGCCATGGCACTCTGGCCCAGGCAACAAAGTAAGACTCTGTCTCAAAATAAAAAAGTAATTGATAGGATCAATATTTATTCTTCTAAGCTTAGACATAAAGAACTTGAGCCCTTCCCTGTTCCAGCTGTTGACTCTGACTTATAAACTCTGACCAGGCCCTTTCAGTCCTTAAGAGTCACTTCCTTTAAGGATGGTCACCAAAATGTCCATGATAGTTGTCTCAAAAGAGTATATTTTCAGAATTATTTGGATTTTTTTTACAGTTGACATTTATTATTTAAACAATATTTAAAAAAATAATAATAAAGCAGCTTTCATTGTAAGAGGAAGGTTTATCCTTTTTTTACCTGCTTCTCCAGGCTAGTGTCCTTGAATCCTGTCTTCTCTCTCCGGCTGTAACATGGAGCGTGCTTTCCAGCTGGGCATGCCCTCTATACTTTTCAGACCATTTCTCAGGGTCTTTGATCCTCCCTTCGCCTTTTCAAGGAGAATGGTTTCCTCCCATTCTTCATCTTTCCTTTGTCCTGTCTGTACTCCCACGTTGGGGGCACTGGCCCTGGGAGGAGGGTGGCACTTGCCTGCATGCTGGCATCTCCGTTCCCTCCAGCCTGGATGTGTTTCCATGTTTGTACTTCCTCACGCACCGTAGTGATGCTGTGTGCTGCACTGTTCTAAGTGCTCATTTAATCCTCAAACAACCTAAGAGGTAGGTAATATCAGTGTTCCCATTTTACAGATGAGGAAATTGACAAACAGAGAGGGTAAGGAAATTGCCCAAGACCACACAGCTGGGAAATAGCAAAAGCTGTATTCAAACTCAGGCAGCTTGGCACCAGAGAGCATGCTCTTAACTATGACACCATGGCACCCTCACTCCAGTACCATACACATTTCTGGTGTCAAAAGACCCCATAGAGAGCTAGAAGGGCAGAGTGGGAAGGAAAGGAGGGAAAGAGGGAAGGAGGGACAGAGACAGTGGAGTTGCATCCCCTGCATGTGCACTTGGTAGGACATCAGCCATATGTTCACAGGAAGATGAAAAGGAAACATGATGTTCATGTAACATGGCCCTTAAGTGTTAGCCAGCTAACTACCTCATCTGCACTGTAGCAAGGCAACGCTGCCGAGGCTGGACTCACTAACAGACATAAGACAGCATATGATGAACTTTATGTCTGATTTAAAAGATTTTCAGGGTATTTTGAGAACTCTTGGTTTTCACCTGACTTGAGAACCTAATTCTTGAGTAGGTTGTGACCTTGCCGTTGACATGCATCTGCCTGCCCCACCCCCTACACGCAAAGTACACGCCTGAGAGTCATTTTCATTTTAAAGCATGCATCTGTGGATTCCCATTTTAGACAATGGCCTAATGTGCCCCCATCAGAGCAAGCAAAACCACATCACCGTGATAATCCTCTGCCTTGTTTCATGAGCATGTGCTCGTTGTTGGGGTGTCTTGTTTTTAAAGGAAGATGCTGGAGACGTGTGGAGATGCTGAGAATCAGCTGGCTCTCGAGCTCTCTCAGCATGAAGTCTTCGTTGAGAAGGAGATCGTGGATCCTCTGTACAGCATAGCAGAGGTGGGTGCTTGCGCTGCACGGCGTAGAAGAGCCGAGAAAGGTCTGGACTGGGTGGCCAATGGTTCACTTGTGTCTAACATTTTAAAACAGTTACTGGCTTTAACCATGCACGTCTCATTGGAACTGATGGGAATAAATTGAAGGTACAAAATCCTTTGCCTAAGAGAAAAACATTTGTAATAAATATTGCACTTTAAAATGTGAAGCTAAAAGCCCTGAAGTGCATCCCATTTGGTGTGTTCTTCCTTTTAGGTAGAGATTCCAAACATCCAGAAACAGAGGAAACAGCTCGCGAAGTTGGTGTTAGACTGGGATTCGGTCAGAGCTAGGTAAGGGAAGGCTGTAAAAATAGCAGTAATGCAATATTATGTCACATCGCCAGCATCCGTCACCATTCCCTCCGCGGACGAGAGAAAGACCACTGAAGGGACAAAGTGGAAGTTGTCACCAGTTCGTGCACTTGAGCCACAGACCAGCCACAGCCTGCCAGCACCTCGCATAGGCCTCGTTCTCCCAAACATGACAGCAGGCGTGTGCTGTTAGAACATCCTGCTTTCAGTGAGCCGACAGTGAGGGGCAACAAAAAAATAAGGAAAACTAAGTAGGTGTATTTAATGAGACAGGGAGGGGTGGTGGCAGACAGTTCTAGGAGCATCGCTCTTGGGATACGGGAGCGTAGGAATAAACAGACCTGGGACCCTAACAGTTCCTGAGGGTCCCGCCGTGTCCCAAACCCTGTGTGCTTATAATACCTTCACAACCAAGAAATGCCGCGCTCACAAGGGAGGAACTCACGTAAACCCAAGTAACCAAATCCAGAGGGCTGCTGACTTGGGGACTGATATCAGCAGTGGAGTCTGTAGTAATTCTGGGCAGGACTGCTGCCTCAGTTCTGTCCCCGATGGAGGTTATCAGTGATTTACAGGAAGTGGGAAGTAGCCACCACCAGCCCCTGTCCTTTTTCTTACTTCACAGGGTTGACAAACTTCTATAAAAGTCTAGGTGGTAAATCTTTTCAGCTTTACAACCCAGATGGTCCCTGCTGTAGCTACTTAACTCTGCTGTTGTAGCATAAAAGCAGCCATGGACAATGTGTAAATGAATGAGTGTAGCCGTGTTCTAATAAAACTTTATTTATAAAAACAGATGGCTTGGCTGACCCCAGCTTTCTCAGCTCTTTTGATCTTCATTGCAGTCCTGTGAAGAAGATATAACTATTTCTATTTGACAAATATGTGGTGATACAGCTGTCATTCATTGAGTTCTTTAGTATCAGATGCTTTTATTACAGATTTAGAAAGTGGCTGCATTCCCTCGTTTCTAAGATTCTGTTGAGTATTACATGCATCACTGATTTAATATCAGGTTATTTGGGAAATAAAGAAACACCAGACCATTAAATGTACAAATAAATTGTTAAGATGTGTTCTGATTTAAGAAAGGTTAAGATGATAAAAAGGTACGTCTAAGAATTCATGCATGGTGAAAACTCTCATAGCACAGTTATCAAGTAACACTAAGTGTCACTTACTGGACACTTGCCATATGCCAGGTATCGAGCTACGTTCATTAGATGTCTGCTCATTCGATTCCCATCCCCCCACCGCCGGTTCACTTGCTTATCTGTGTTTTCAACAGATATCCATCGAGTACTTAGCATATATCAGCTTTGTGCTGGATACTAAATGCAGGGGCCCTCAACTCGTATTGGAGGGAACAGGGGTAGGGATTAATGTAACATCCCCTACTTTTGCGAGGAGACTTGTTTTGAGCAGGGACCTGCATATATTATCTGTATGACTTGCTTCATGCCTTCGAGATAAACAGCAGCGCTAGGATTCTGACAGCGCAAAGTCCGTCGTTTCCTTGTCTCGTGTACATCTGTGATTAGAATGCTGTGTGACAGGGAGTGCAGGCCGCCCTGAGGCACATTTTTGCTTAAGAGAAGGAAGAATGGTTAAACAAGCCCGTGAATAGAGCAATATTATAGATGTTTATCTGCCAGGAATTTGACATCTCGAGTACACGTGTCCCATTGAAGATTTCGACACTGATTCTTGATCTTGCATTCATGGTCATGTTCAAGTAGGTATTGGGGAAACTGAAACAGTTGAATGTTTCTTGTTTACTTTTACTCATTCCTATGGTTTTTCCCTGGAGGAAAATGATAATAATTAACGTTAAGACTCCATGATATGTCAGATACTTAAATATACAAGCATATAGCATATATATTTGTTCTCTCCTCCTTATGATGATTCTGCAAGGCAGATGGTGTTTATCTTAGTTTTACAGATGAGGCATCTGAGGCACAGAGAGATTAAGTCATTAGCTAGATCACACAGCTGTTTAAGATAGAGCTGAGCTTCAAACTTGAGCATGTCAGACTCCAGAGTTCATACTCTTTCTACAACATACCGTCTCCAGTTTTGCCTTTGCGGACCTGCTGACGCCTGTCTGTGGAGGAGTGTGTCTCATCAGGAGCATGAAGCGGGCAGAGCATTTTGGGGGCAATACAACAGTCTGGGAAGTTTGATAAGTTGCTAACATGGGTTTTCATGCTATATCTATATAATATCTGTGTTTAAATTTGGAATGTTAGAACTTTCCACAATACCAGACATATCCATATTCAAACAGAAGATCAAAGCACATTTGAAAACTAAAAAAAAATTGTTTTAAATTATTATTCCCCACCTATCCCTCTATTATTACTATAATTTAATTCTTTTTTAAGAAATGTTTTCGTAGCTATTGATTAATAGCTACATTATTGAAGTTCTGGCTTTTGCTTGCTGAAGGTAATCACAGGTAATCACAGATGATAGGAAGAACTATAAAGAGTCCTCAGGAACAGGAGCTGACACTCAGGGACACAGGGAACATTTCAGATCAAAGCAGGAGACGGAGAGCCAGGAGCAGTGGTTCATGCCCATAATCCCAGTGCTTTGGGAGGCTGAGAAAGGAGTATCACTTGAGGCCAGGAGTTCCAGACCAGCCTGGGCAATATAGCTAGATCCCAACACTACAAAAAATTTAAAAATTAGCCAGGTGTGGTGGCTTGTGCTTGTAGTCCCAGCTATTCAGAAGGCTGAGAAGGGAGGCTTGCTTGACTCCCCAGGAGTTTGAGGTTGCAGTGAGCTGTGATGACACCATTGGACTCTAGCCCAGGAAACAGAGCAAGAGCCTCTTAAAAAAAAAAAAGAAAGAGACAGGAGAGCACTGTTTCATGGCAAGGATTTCATGATTGAACACTACAGGAAAGGGGTTCCATGGGTTGCTTTCCAGCAGTGGGGTTTGTGTGAGACAAACTGTATTAAGAGCAGACCACTGCTCCCAGCACTGCGAGAGTCCTGTCATGGTGGGAAGTTAATGTCTCTTTTTGCCTGCTTCCATTCTTCAGGGATAAACTCAAGAGAAGGTGGCATCCTGGGTACTGATACCGGTCAGATAGAATCAGTTTTGGGGAAGGATCTGTCCCCATTAGGTCCTGACTCTGTAAGATTGAGTATGTACAGCTAGTTTTCAGATGCTGAGGATCCCTTTGTTTTGCAGGTGGAACCAAGCTCACAAATCTTCAGGAGCCAACTTTCAGGGGCTTCCATCAAAAATAGATACCCTAAAGGAAGAGATGGATGAAGCTGGAAATAAAGTAGAACAGTGCAAGGTACAAGAATTCCCTAATAAGTGTGTCCTTGCATCAATTTTTTGGTTTTTGCAAATTGTGGATGAAACGTCAAGTATTGTAAATTATTTAATGTTTTAAATAATTCCTACCAGAATACTCTGAATGATAGTAAAGGTGGTTTTTGTTTTCAACTTCTTTCCTTATTTTCCAAGACTACATTATCAGAATAAAACATTAAATGAATTCAAATAGGATATTTTTAAAAACTTGACAAAATGTCTAAGCTTTCTTGAAGATGAAGTGAAAAAAAAGAGAGAAAACCATAGTAAAACATATAAAGTTATAGCAATTAAAGCAACGCATAAAATAGGCACAAAAATAGATCATTGAAATAGTATAGGCTTTACCGGAATGAATACTATTATATTTTAAGACTTAATATACAGTAAATGTGTCACCATATATCCATAGGGAAGGGAAGGCTTTTTTTTTAAAATGTTGTTAGGAAAATTGGTTTATAATTTGGGAGAAATATAACTTTTCATCTCATAATTTAAATTTTAGATTAATTAGATGGTTAAGTGATCTTATTCTCTATGCATCTATCTATATAGATAGGTATTCATTCCAAATTTTATATGAAGTAGTAAATTATTTGAGATGGTAAAGAAATAGGTTTTTGTTGAGTCTCAGGATTGATTTAGACTTCTCTTCCTCTTATTATTCATCGTTTTCCAAAACTGCTTTCTTTATTTCATACTAGACAGTGTTAGGACTGTTATATTTTAGTTTTTTCAGGTCATGCTATTCTTCACTTTTCAAAATAGCAAACCTTGATCAGTTACCTGCAGAAGAATGACTGGTTTCATATAGTATAGTAGTAGAAATTAAAACTAAACTCACAGAGTCATGCCTTTGTTTTTAAAAGCCTTTGTGTTTAAAAAGACGATAGATAAGTGCTTCTAATAAACTAGTGTCACACTGGCTTATTTGTGTTCAGAATAGTTGTAGCTTTGCCAGTGTCAATTTCCTAGCACTTTTCTTCATATCTGGTCTAACTGAGATCTTGTTTATTGGTTACTTAATTATACACATTCGGAAAGTCTGGTTGGTGCATCATGGGCTGATGTCCCTTCTTGCAGTTTCCACACTTATCAGTATTTCAAATGGTGAAAACTAAAGAAAACATTTTCTGCATCCTTTTCTCTTTATGCTACCTTCTGCATAATTTCCTTAGATCTAAGTTCTGTTTCCCTGATTCTCTCTTTAGCTACGTCTTAGCTGTTATTGAATTGATTAACATTGAGTTTTGCATTTCATTGAGTATATTTTTCATTTCTAAAATTCTAATTCTTCAAATCTGCCTTTTTTGATAGTGCATTATTCTTTTCTAGTGCTTCTTTTTTTTTTAATGTCTTTAATCCTTTTAAATATACTTATTTTAAAGTCTCTGGTATTTTCTGTGAGAATGGCGGGAATTTGCTTATGGTGGATTGTTCCCTGATGTGTTTCATAATTTTGTATTGTGAGTTCATTTTAAAAGGGGCTTTATCTCTGGGACTCCTGGGGATTGAGAGTGAATCTTAATCCAGAAAGTATTACCAGTCTAGGTCCATTTTAATTAAACTTTCTCAGTTTGGGGTTTCCTGGACCACATAAATAGTAAATTCAAACTTCAAACCCTCTTGAAAGCAGGTCTGTGTTTGTGAAATCTCATGGACATTGTTTTTCTTTCTCAGATGCAGAGCCCAATCCAAAACAGCCACACTTCCCTATTATTTCCATGCGATGATGAGTGAATTTGTTCTATTCTTTCATTGAGGCTATAGTTCTTCAGGAATCTTACCTTCATGCATGACATGTATGTCCTTATTCCTCACTTCACCAAGCCCAAAGCTTCATTTTCCGTCTTCTGATCCCACATGACTGTTAAACTCAAACTCCTTGGCCACCAAGATTGGCCCAGATCCACACCAAGTCATCCCCAGCTTCCATTCATGCTTAGCATTCTAGCTTTTTGTTTATCTGTTTCTTTTTTTCTTTTTTCTTTTTTTGCTTTTTTTTCTCACTCCTCCTTTTTTTGTGTGTGTGTATGTATGTATGAGTGGTGGGGGTGGGGAGATCAGGGAATTTACTCTATTGCTTTCCTAGCTATTCTAAAAGAATGTTTGTTACTCCTAAGTAGCATTTCCAGGTTTTTATAACAAATGGGAGAGGCTTCACATTCATTTGTGCACCTTGATGCCAAAAATAGAAGACAGTACATAAAAACAAATCATATACATATTTTTTCCAATATATATAAATTTCTCTCTCTCTCTCTCTCTCTCTCTATATATATATATATATATATATATATATATATAATTCCTGTATATAGTAGAAGGTTGGAAATATATATCCAATTGCCTAATCAATCACTTTTTAAAAATTTAATTTTTATGTAATTCAGTTACATTAGTGCAGATATTAAAAAGTGTAAGACAGTATACAGGAAGTCTTTCTTCTACCTTTGTCCTCTTTCTGTCTAATTTCCACTGCTCCCAACGGATAACCACTGTTACTAATTGTTTTTTCTTCCAGACATGTTTTTATACATATACAGCAATAAAAATATGACATTTTTCTTCCCTTTTTTGTAACCAGATGGTAACATACCATGTAATGCTCTGTACTTTGCTTCTTAATAAGGAACATTAATAATATATCTTAGAGATCTTCCATGCCAATCTCATAATAAGCTTCCTTATTCTTTCGGTTGCTCCAGTTTTACCAGTCAGTTGACGGATGTTTAATCTGTGGCTGTTTCCATCAGTTTTTGATCTAAGAGCTCATGGAGATTATTCTCAGATGCCATTTTCTTTCATCTATTTTTTCTTCAATAATGTATCTTCTCTTCCACTTACCCAGGATCAACTTGCAGCAGACATGTACAACTTCATGGCCAAAGAAGGGGAATATGGCAAATTTTTTGTAACGGTAAGCACCTTTCCTTGAGAGAATGTTAAACCATTGTAAAAATTCAGTCATTTAGCTCTTTTTGCAAAAGATTGCATTTTTAGTTTTGCTCAGCCATTGTGTGTGTGTCCATCCGATGCTAACGTTACTTTTGTTTTTGAATGTGGGTCTGTTCTCAGTTATTAGAAGCCCAAGCAGATTACCATAGAAAAGCATTAGCAGTCTTAGAAAAGGCCCTTCCCGAAATGCGAGCCCATCAAGGTAATGTAACCTGCGTGCGGCTGATGCCTCCTTCTCGCCTCTGCCACTTCTGCCTGGGTTCTTCTTCAGCCTCCCACCTCTGCATGCGTTTCCTCTGGATAAAGCTTCTCTGCCTCGGAGGGTACTATTTCCCAGCATAATTTCATCTTTCTTGCTACATTCTCTAATTTCTTCTAAACCCAAATTAATGTACTAATGGAGCAGTTGCAGTTCTTTTGAAACCTTCAGTTGAAGAGAAAGCTGGCCCCTTGGGGAGTGCCTATTTGTTTTGATGTCTTCAATAGGCTTGAAAAAGTCTAGCATCTAATTAGCCTTTTTCCAAATTAGTTATTTGTTCTACAAGGCTTAATCCTGGCCGTGTGACTCCAAGAAGCTCCGTGCTAGGGAAAATATTTTAGACTTTCCAAAAAAGTATTTTATAAGCCAGTACTTGATACATCATCAGTCACTTAACAGGTGTGATTGAATCATGAGATCATGACCATTTCTTTCAGGCCCCTTGTTTGTCTTTGCCTCTTGTTCTTACCCCCATTAATATTTTGCCTGCCATATTCAAGCACACTGTAGATTTTATCCAGAAGTTAGAGTGGACAGGACTTTCCTCAGACGTTTTAAGGTGGACATCTAAAACTTTTTTTCCTCCCTAAAGCTTTTGATGCCACTTCTCTCTGATTTACAAGCAGAGATGAGCACAAGTTGTTGAGGCAGAAATTTCTTGGCCGTCATTGGATCTGTTATGCTCTTCTGCTTGTGGAGTACACCTGACATTAGGAGCTTAGGCTCGCCCTGCAGAATCACTGGTCCTGAGCTGAGAGGGGATCAGCCCAGGTGCCGGGTGTGATGACTATGCCATGTGAGAGTGGGCGAGTGTAGGGGTAGAGAGTGTTGTGGATGTGCACACGGTGGCACCCTAAAGAATGCCACTTCTTCCCCCTCAAAGTTTCAGGAAGTCCTAACAGATTCTGGCTTTGTGCTGGAAAGTTTTTGGATTATGGAATTAGAAAATTCCATATCTTGACTGACCCCATGGCTAGGGCTTCGGTGATCTCGGGTACAGCGTGTCCGATTTCCTCAGCCATTGGCCTTGCTTTCCTAAATGATCCAGTTTCCTAGTTCCTGGAGGATGGCGTGTAGTCAAGGTGCAAAGAAAAGAAGACACTGGGCAGTGTCCCGCCTTCCCAGGGACAGACTTGCTGGGCAAGTTCAGAGCACCAAGAACATGTATTTATGAGATACCCACTGTGGGCTGGGCCCTGCATGGGACAAAATAGTAGACATGTCATCATTTTAGCCTTTGAGTGGCTTAAAGTCCGATTTGGAAGAGTTAACTCCAACTCTCCAAGCACAAAAACGAGAAGATTGGATTTCTTGAACAGTCCTCTCCTCCCATTCTTGTTTTTTTCACCAAGGCTGTTTTCCCTAGAGAAATATGTCAGAAAGTCATAAGGAGCAGGGAGGACAGGGAAGAGTTTAGGATGGAAAGAAGGGAGCTGAAGTGTGGAGGGAACAGCCAGTGAAGGAAGTGTGATCCAGCTTTCCTGCTGAGGTCACCCCTTCACCGGGCTGGGGTTAACCCCTCCCACCCCTGCCTGTCCTCCTGCCCACCTCTTGCCTTAGACCTGTCTCCTCTTCCTTTGTTGTCTTGTTTTCAGGACTCAGTGTGTCCTTGCTGTAGAAAAAATGTGTGAACTTCCTCCACTTCCCCCCAAGCCCTTGTAGACGCTGGTCTCACATTCAAGGTCAGCTGGTGGTTATGCAGTACTTCTCTGCCCTGAACACGGCGCCCTGTTTAATCTCCTTCATTTTTCTGGTAGGCTCCTTCTCGAATGACTCCTTTCCACCTGCTGCCTGCATTTTCTTACCACCTTCCCACCCCTTAACCCTTTGCAATCTGATTTTCACCCGCGGTTGCTCTGCTATTTAAAACACACACACACACACACACACACACACACACACACACACTGCAATTCCTGAAGGACCAGCCACCTCTTGTCAAATCCTGGCGTTTGACATGACATGGGCCATTTCTTCCTGGTTACAGTTTTTCTCATTTCACGTGATTGTCTTCTTTCATTGTTAGGCCTCTGCATTCCTTCATTTCTGTCCCCACCCCAGAAGTCAGCCTTTCCTGAGGTCCAGTCCTTGCTCCTGTCTTCTCCTCCTTCCTCCCCCACTCGCTCCCTTTTCCCTGGAAATCCCTCACTTTGACACCTTTGCTTCTTGCCTGCATCTTACTCCTCGCAGCCTCCTGAGCATCAGTTCCCTTTAATAACTGGCTCTCACCTTAAACTCCGTGGATCTCAAAAAGCAAATCGATTCTCCCTCCACACCAGCTGTCCCTCTCTCCCTCCTTATCTCGGATACCACCTTTCTCCAGACAATCTGGTCTGAAATCTTGGATCCTTCGTCTCTTTCCTCTCTGCCACTCCGTCGCTGGGTTCTGTCCATTTTGCTCTTTTCTCTGCCTTCCTCTCCATCTCCTCCGGCCTACTCTGCTCCACACTCTTACCACCTTGTGCATGAGCTTGGGATAAGATGTCAATTCCCAGACTTAGGATCCCTGGTCTTTTCTCAGCCTGTTGCCCTCCACATGCATTTGCCCGTTTCTCAGCCTGTCTAATTCCTATCCATCTTATGAGACCCTTTGCAAGCTCACTTCCTTTGAGAAGCCTTCTCTGACAACTGAAGCCAATAGCGAACGCTTTGTCTCGTGAATTGCACTAGCATTTATGGTCTACACCAGAAGTCGCAAATAGCCATATCACATTAAAAAAATTTTTTTTTAATTAGTTGCCATCATTTAAAAACCAGACACTTTAACATAATAATCTTGATTTCTGGCTTCTCTTGAAAATCCAGAACATCTGGTGACACCGGGTCTGCTTTCCCACAAGGCAACATTGGTCTGGTGCTGGGGAGTGGTGGCCTCCTCTCTGAGACTGTGTGCGTCCCAGCACGATTCTGGCACCTGTGCTACCCATGTGGCCCCTACAGACGATTGCATTTGCGACCCTTGTCTATACCATTGATCTGCCATGATTTAGCAAACATGTCTTGTGTTGTTACTATTCTGTGTTTACATGTATGTCTTGTATTTCCGTCACAATTTGATTATTCTCGTCCTGAGGGTGGGGAGTCTCTGTGAACTTTATGTGCCTGCTGCAGTGCCGAGCACATAGTAGGTCTGTTGTTTGAGCGGCCAGCACCTAAGGTAGAATTTGCCTTGCAGCTAACCTGTAGGTCAGTGGTTCTCACTTGTACCCTCTGCCAACATTACACCAAGGTGGGGAGTGGAGCACACTCTGTTCAGTGTTTACTAGAAAGTTCTGGCAGAGATTTAGAGTATGCCTGCCCCTCAGCATCACAGGGCCAGGCGTGTGGCTGAGGCAATGGCAGGTGTCATTTGCAGAACTCCAATGTTTCCGATGTAGCTTAGGTTATAGGTTATGTGGCCATTTTTAGCCTGTGTTGAGTATCATTGAGTTAGATAAAAGGGAAAAAGTATTCCAGGTAAGATTTGGCCTCTGAAAGGACTGTCACAGAACTGTCCTCTGGGAAGGGCCAGGCCCCTGGATGCTGTTTCTGTTAGAGATTCCACTGGGATGGGGCTGGGCCAGAGATGAGGAGGGCTCCCAACAGCCCTTGGGGACAGGGGGTGGGGGGTTTAGTGCGCTGCTTTCATTTTTGTCCCTGGCCTCCCTTTCCCTCTCCCATTCTTCAACCTTTACCCCCCTGCTCTTCCGTCATTAACTTCCACAAGCTCTCAGGTCTACAGATTTGTGGGTGTGAGCCCTTCCTATTGTTAGAGAGAATTAAATATTTCTCCTTGGAGTAGTTTTTGCCAACTGCTTTTCCCTGTTTTGCTTCTGTGAGCTGCTCAGGCAGCAATAGGTCTCCGCAGCTCCCACAGGCAGACCAACCCCAACAAGATACTTCTTATTCTAATTTAATAATAACCATTTTCGTAATTCTTCTTTCTGGTTTACTGCTTTATTGTATGTATTTCTGCTAAGCTGCGTCGGATGACCTGAAAATAATATAAACTATTGCTTTACGGCTGTCAGCACAGCCTTCAACCTAAGCTGCTTCGGGGCTGCCGATACCGCATTTTTTTCCACTCGGAATTTTCTGGGCCTATTTGGGGCTGCAGCATTCTGACGCACTGCATGTCGTGGCGATGTTGCATCCGACACAAGTTCGCATTGACCATCTCTAGTCTTGTATGACAAATGTTTGACTTGTGTTTGAAATTTTTGGAGATTATTTTCATTTTCACATTGAAGGAGTCTGTTTCTTGTCCCCCTAGCTAGAAGGCCAGTGCTGCTTTGCATGACTAGAATAATTTCAGTTTCTCTTCAACGACAGCAGTATGCTCAGACGAATCCCCCGTGTTAACGAGGGCGTGGTGCACCCTTGCAGCTTCAGCCGGGGCTGCTCGCGTTGGGTGCCACGCAGACCGCTCGGGGCTTCTGTTCCACAAGTAACCACCCCAGCCTGGCTCACAGTTTGTGCTCCAGGAGACGGTAAATAACAAAAGCAAACAGAACAGAGGTATCCCCTTTTCTCAAAGCCTCAGCTACCAGTGTGCTAGAAAAGCCCCTTTGGTAGTTTGGGGAGAAAATATCTTGGTAATGCCATGAAGTTGTTGGGTGTCTTACTGAACGATTTGCTGCTCTAGATAAGTGGGCGGAAAAGCCAGCTTTTGGGACTCCCTTGGAAGAGCACCTGAAGCGGAGTGGGCGCGAGATTGCGCTTCCCATCGAAGCCTGTGTCATGCTGCTTCTGGAGACAGGCATGAAAGAGGAGGTGAGCGGCATATCGTGGTCCTGCATGCCAAGTCTCCGTGCCCTTTCTCGTGCCCAGAGCACCGTGATCCCTGCCACCCCCGACTCCCCTTTCTTGCCCAGCCACTGTCGGTTTTATGCAGATCAGTGGTTTTCAGACTTTCTCATCATGACCCACATTTTCAATTGAGAGCCTGCCCGTCTATAAACGAAACAAAGGTTTTACAGAACAATATTTACTTTTCCTACTTGCAGTACACTCTGGCCTTTTTTTGTCCTGTTTGTTTTCGTTTTAAAATCTGGTTGTGATTTGCGACGGTGCATTTCCTGATGCGCTAACGGGCCAGAGCTTCCATGAGCTTTAGTTTTTAATAGCAAGCGTCTACAGGAAGGATCTTAGATTTGTGTAGTATTATGCAATTTAGTGGGGGAGGGGAACATTTACATACTTTATTTCATGGGATTCTTACCCAAAAAATCCCCATGAACCAAGCAAGGCAGTTCTCGTTACTCTTCTTGTATAGATAAGGAAGTTAGCACGCAGGGAGTTCACTCTGGGTCAGAGCAAGAATCAAAACGCAAGCCTTTTTTTTCTTTTCAAAACTCTTTATTGAAATAGACCATACAAACAGAAAAGTGTGTATATCATAGATGAACAGCTTGATGAATTTTCACCTGCCCCTATAATCAGTGCCCAGATCAAGGAACACCCTGGAAAGCCCTCCTTGTGTTTGCTTCCAGTCACTTCCCCTGCCCCCAGCTATGTGACCTCCACTTCTACTAGCTAAGGTCAGTGCTGTTCATCTGGGGCAGATTTGCTCTCTAGGAGACACTTGGCAGGGTCTGGAGACATTTTTGATTGTCACACTGGGGAGAGGAGGTTTGCCACTGGCGTCTGGTAGTACCAGGGACACAGTGTACGGGACAGCCCCCACAGCAAAGAACTATCCAGCCCAAAGTGTCAGTAGTGCTAAGATCTAGGAACCCTGCCGAGATACATTTTCTTTAAAACTCAAGTCTTTTTAATTCCTGGTTTAATATCCTTCATACTCCTGCCTCTCTTGGGTGAGGATGGATTTCTAATAGGCATAGGTATGTGAGTAATGAGGCGGGACAGAGCTACCACTGATTAAAAGTAGACTACTCTCTGCCTATCACTCTGCTCAGGGTACATGCCTGGCCCTCTTCTTTCCTCCCAACAGTCCTGCGAGGCAGGCAGTATTCCCACAAGGAGGTGAGCTGAAGTTGGGGAGGAGAGTGGGGCTCCCTTCCCTCAGACCACACTGCCACTTAGCGTAAGACTCCCAATCTGCACTTGATGCCAATGGCTTTTCATTGTCTTTAGGGCCTTTTCCGAATTGGGGCTGGGGCCTCCAAGTTAAAGAAACTGAAAGCTGCTTTAGACTGTTCTACTTCTCACCTGGATGAGTTCTATTCAGACCCCCATGCTGTAGCAGGTGAGCTCCAAGGAGTGTCTGCAAACTGAGTCACCCTCAAAGCGGTGGGCAAGTCTCCTGATAAAATTCCTTATTATATAATGTAATGCGCGCGCGCGCACACACACGCACACACACATGCACGGCCGTTTTCTATTCCCTTTGTTTTCCTCTATTAAGTAAAAGTGAAAGTAGATGACAATGCAAATATTTTGGAGATATACAATCATTTGCTGCATAATGACATTTCAGTCAAAGATGGACCACATATACAATGGTGGTCCCATAAAATTATAATGAAGCTGAAAAATTCTGTTGCCTAGTGATGTAGCTGTATCTGTCATAATATCTTAGTGCAGTGCATTACCTTTTCCATGTTTAGATATGTTTAGATACACAAATACTTAAAATTATGTTACAGTTGCCTGTAGTATTCACTGTAGTAACATGCTGTGTAGGTTTGTAGCCGAGAAGCAACAGGCTATACCATCTGGCCTAGGTGTGTAGTCGGCTCTACCATCTAGGTTTGTGTAAGTACACTTTACGATATTTGCATAGCAACAAAATCACCTAATGACCATTTCTGAGAACATATCCCTGTCATTAAGCAATGCATTACTGTACTTATATTTTCTTCCTTCCTTTTATCCCCAAAATCCAGATCTACCTGCAGAAATGATATCTGTTGAAAGGATTGCTTTAAAGCTAATTTTATTTTCTGATGATCTCAATACATTTTTGCAAGGGCCTGGATTTTTTTATGAGCATTTCATTCTCTAACCACTCCTGCCAAATTATGATTTGTTTTATATGCCATGGAAGATTACAATGGAGATAATTTCAGCTTGCAAAATAGTATGTCCTGCGATTCTCAGCCTTATCCCTTTTCATACTCAAAAAGAGTATTAATGATTTCAGGTGCTTTGAAGTCCTATTTACGGGAATTGCCTGAACCTTTGATGACTTTTAATCTGTATGAAGAATGGACACAGGTTGCAAGGTAACTTTAAAGAACACAGAATTTTGAAAGTAAAGGAAATGATGTAATATTGTGTCCTATTTGTAAATCATTTTATTGTCGGGGATTGTAAAATAACCATAAAATTGCTTATTTGTTAAATAATATGTGCCCCAGTTATTTATGTTTAGAGTGAAAATACTCAGTATTGTAATTATTAGTATAGGACGGTCACCACTTATGTATCAGTTTAAATTTGTGTGATTTATATGGATGAAGACATAGCTATATCCACATTAATGAACTGGGTGATCTCAAGGACCCATTACATTGAGGAAAGCCCTGTAACTGGGAACAAGTGTCACACTGATGGGTGGCAACATGCCTGCCAAGCTATGTGCAAGCTCAGCAGTGCAGTAATACAGTTGACCCTTGAACAGCATGGAGGTTAGGGCGCTGACCCCCACACAGTTGAAAATCCACATATAGCTTTTGACTCCAAAAGTTAACTATGAATACTTAACTACTAATAGCCTATTGTTGACCAGAAGCCTCACTGATAACATAAGCAATCAATTAACACATATTATGTATGTCGGTATTATTACAGTAAAGTATGCTAGAGAAAAGAAAATGTTATTAAGAAAATCATAAAGAAGAGAAAATGTATTTACTATTCATTAATTCATTAAGTGGAAGTAGATCATCATAAAAGTCTTCATCTTCATCATCTTCATGTTGAGTAGGCTGAGGAGGAGGGGGAGAGAGAGGAGGGGTTGGTCTTGCTATCTCAGGGCTGGTGGTTCATTCTCAAATTTTTTCAAATTGTTGCAAATCTCCCCCCCCAAAATTTCCAATATATTTATTGAAAAAAATCTGCATATAAGTGAATGCTGTGTTGTTCAAGGGCCAATTGTGTAATGGTGACATTGCTCCTAATAATAATTAATGTTTACTGAGAATTTACTATGTGCTAAGTACTGTGCTTATACTAATATTTACACCCTTTACCTCCTGTTATCCTTAATTAATGTCATGAAAGTCAGATGTTGTTATCTTCATTTTGCAGATGAGGAAACTGAGGCTTGGGAAGGAATAGGGCCAAGCAAGTAATGGGCAGAGCTAGAATTCAGACCCAGACTTGTCTGACCCAAAGGCTATGTTCCTATTCTTTGTCCCTTTCCCTCCACCCTCAGCTTCTGTCTGTCTAGGAATAGTTGATTTTAAGCAGGACAGCCTTATTTAAAAAGTCATAGAGGCTTCTTTTTGGTCAGCCGGCCTGCTTCCTTCTTGCCTTTTCCCTTGTGGTTCTCACTTGTTTCCTCTCCAAGGTGCCTAAGTCCTCACCCCTAAGGGAAGAAGAACAAATCTCACCTCCACTCCTGTCCCCTTCTCCCATCAGTAGACAGTTTCCTGTTCCCATCAGACTGGCCGTGATTAGACATAAGCTACTTGTTCTTATCAGTTATACTTTAGTGCCTGTGAGTCCATCCCTTGTTACATTAACCAGGCATTTGCATTTGAGCTTTTCTCTGTAATTGTGGAATCAGACTTTGTCCCTAGTAGATGGGGAGGGTTTTAAGTTCAGGGACAAGTTTTTAGTCATCGTTGTATCCTTGGAACTCAGCCTGAGACCCAGTCTGCTGTCAGTATTGATGTTTATGCAACTGAATTAAATGGAATCCAACAATCCGTGTCAGGTAGAGGAAAGTTGTGGGCTTTCTTTTATTAGATAGCCTCCCTCACTCCTCCTACCCTCAACTCTCTCTCTAAGACCCCCCAAACTCTTCCTTATGAGGAAATAAACTTCAAAAAGATGTCTGTTGGTAATTGATTCTATAGTTGAGAATGTCATGGGCCTCCATCCAGGTGACACATCAACTGGCCTCTAAAGCATAATTATGTTTAACCCCTGTGCATAACTCTCCAGAATGGTTCAGTTCCGGAGGCTGTTTGAAGTCCAAAGCCATATTGTGGAGACACCTGCTGACACTCTCTTCCCTAGGAGGCAGAGTGGACCCCACTCTACAGACTCCTCTCTACAGGCCCCTGTTTGTCTCTGAAAGTTTGTACATTACAACTGTTTGTACATTGTACAGGAACTCATCAAGAGATTGAGTCTTGGTGAGGTTCATATAAACAACATAAACAGTTCTATTGGTGTTTAACTCCAAATCTGTTTATTTCCAAAATCTGGGCTGTTTTCCAGCTATGCCTTCTTTGTCAAATGGAAGCATCACTATTAATATAGCATATTAATACAGGTATGACTGTATTAATACATGGGTATTACCTGTGTAATAACATATTACAGGTAATATATGTTTTAATAAATCATTATACTTAAAAATGTTTTTTCTCAGTGTGCAAGATCAAGACAAAAAACTTCAAGATTTATGGAGAACATGTCAGAAGTTGCCACCACAAAATTTCGTTAACTTTAGGTATGTATGATTGTGCTACAGTGACTCTGGAGTGAAGAAAGGCTTAATCACTAGCAGAGGTGCCGTTTTATTCAAGCATACTTGGCACATTAAAAAACCACTTGGGAGAGTAACTTGGGGCTGCCGGGAATGGGATTTGATGTATATTAGTGTGAAGCATCAGTATCTGGTATTAATATGTAAGTTATCATTTTACTACTGCGACTGTGAGAAAAAAAAAAACTCTTGTGAAAAGTTTGGGCAACTATTAGGTTTGGAGTCTAAATTTTCTGGTATGTAAAAAGCAAATCAATCAATAATTGTACTCTGTAATGTCTTTCATATTTGCTACCTAATTTATTTTAAATAGAGCATAAATCATAATCATCCTACTAATAAAATTTCAAGGAATAGAGATTACATGTTATTTTATGGAATAATTATGGTATTAAGAAAATTTACCATGGGACAGACTCCTAGAATTTATCTTGTATTTTCCCTTCGATATAAAATGTAACTTTGAAGAAGTATAGAGAAAAGGAAAAGGTGGCCCCGGAGAATAGTCATTTAAAACCAAACAGACCAGACGCGGTGGCTCACGCCTGTAATCCTAGCATTCTGGGAGGCCGAGGCCGACGGGTTGTTTGAGCTCAGGAGTTCGAAACCAGCCTGAGCAAGAGCAAGACCCCGTCTCTACTAAAATAAATAAATAAATAAAACCAAACAAAGAAAATTTTCAAAGAGACCTTGGTCAAAAGCCACAAACACTTGCCAGGTGTTATGTCTGGTATGTTACCTGACCCTAAATTCAGTCTTGGGCTCTATCACTAAGCTAAGCTAAATATTTCCTTCTAATACCTAAAGTGTCGACCTTGCCTTCTGAGTGGGTTGGTATTTACAACATCCCTCATTGATTACTTTAACACACCCAGCTTGGAATGACAGATACTCTTAACCTATTCAATGTGTTATGGTGGGAATGCAGTTACAAGTTGGGATTTGGCCTTTTATTTTATTTATTTTATTCTCTGATTTTTACTAATTGTTTTTTGAATAGGGAATACATTCCCATGGTTCAAAATTCAAGACGTACACAATAAAAAAATTACTCTCCTCTTCCCATCCCCCAACCACTTATTTCCTCTCCTGGGATACAACTAATATATACAGTTTCTTATATATCCTCTCAGCAAGAGTTAATGCATATGTAAGCAAATACATTCATATATACATACATATTTTTTTCTTTCGCCCCCCCCTTTTTAAAAACCACTGGTAGTGTATATGGTAAACATCATTCTCCCCTTTACCTTCTTTGCTTAACATCTTAATGTATTTGCTTAATACATCTTGGAGAGTTTTCCATTTCAGTACAAAATTAATTTTTTAAGGTTGCAGAGTACTCCACTGTATGGATGTATTATAATTTATTTAGCCCCCTATTGAAAGATAGTCGGGTTCTTAATGTTTTGCGTTTATACTACTGTACTCATACGTAAGAGAGTGTATCTGTATGATAAATTGGATATTTTCATAATTATAACATAAATTCAAATACAGATTCCTTTAAGCAATATACCTATGCTTTTATTTTTGTATTGAAAATATATTGACAGCCAAGCATAGTGGCTCATGCCTGTAATCCCAGAACTTTGGGAGACTGAGGAGGGAGGATCGCTTGAGGCCAGGAGTTTGAGACCAGCCAGACAACATAATGAGACCCTGTCTCTAAAAAAAAAAAATTTAAAAATTAACTGGGCATGGTGACATGTGCCTGTAATTCCAGCTACTTGGGAGGCTGAGGCAGGAGGATCACTTAAGCCCAGGAATTCAAGGCAACAGTGAGCTATGATCTTGCCACCACACTCCATCCTGGGCGACAGAGCAAGACCCTGTGTCTAAAAACATAAATAAATATCAAAGAATGTGTATATAATGAGCCCACTATTAATCACATTGTAATTTGAGGGTAATATAGATAGGACACAAAGGAGAAATGGATTAGAAATAAACAGCAAACAGTGATGAACCATTGAGCTTTACATTGGAGCTATTTTCTTCTTCCAACCCCTAATTAGTCTGTTCTCTGAAACAAAGGACACAAGAAATTTGTAAAATGCTTCATCTGAGCCAGATTCTGATTTAGGAACACTCTGCAGTTAGTACCTGAGCATCCTTGAGACTGAGCACCTGAGCAGTAAGAACATTCCTGCAGATATTTCAGAGAAGATGCTCCTCCCCCTTCTCTTTTATTCCATAGGTATTTAATCAAGTTCCTCGCAAAGCTTGCTCAGACCAGTGACGTTAATAAAATGACACCCAGCAACATCGCGATTGTGTTAGGCCCTAACTTGTTATGGGCCAAAAATGAAGGGTAAGTAATCTTTCCCTATATCATGTTATTTTAACTTCTTTCCACCTGATGATGTGAGTAGAAATGTAACTCAAGCTACACATCCTAGATTAAGAGGTACCTCGGGACGATCTGAAGTTTATTTTTTCCATTCAGCCAGTATTCTCAGGGCACACCTGTGAGCTGGGTGCCGCCCAGATGCTGGCCACATGGCAGATGTAAGAGAGATTGTTCCAGTCCTAGAGAGCCCCTGCTCTTGAGCAGTCAGGCAGCCCAGTGGCTACAGTACAGTGATAAGATACACACACATCTGTGTGTGCATATGGTACTGTAGAGAGGGCAAAACTTTACATCTACCCTCTTAGGATGTCTGGCTGGGCCTGAAAATTAAATTGACATAAGCTAGATTAACAGGAGAAAAGCATACAAGTTTTTACATGTACCTGGGAGCCTCCATAGGAAAATGAAGACCCAAAGAAGCAGTTGGAGCTGATTGCTCATATGCTAAGTTGGACAAAAAGTAATAAATTGTGAAAACGTGACATGACGAAGGGGCTTGGGCTGGGGCAGTTAATTGTGGAGAAGTGTCTAGACAGTTAAGGATTCGTTAACAAGATTTGTTGATACAGATTTCCGTTGGCCTTGGCTCCCCGTCTTTGGTGATAATGTTTCTTTACTCCCGGTATAGGGAGGGCATTTTTCACATGGGAGTTTATCTCCTGCTTTCAGGAAGAAAAAGGAAGGTCAGAGCACCCTTCTTACATCTGCTGTTTTTCAGGTGCCTTTAACTCAAAATAATCCGTATGCCAAAGGGACATATTTTGGGGTGGCATATTTTGCCACCCTTTGTATCACAGACATTATAAAGTATGATGACAACACAGAAGAAGGAACATAATTCAGGCTGAAAAGTTCAGGGAAAGCTCTGTTTAGGAAATGGCACTTGAGCTGTACCTTGATGAAGTAATAATTTCCTACAGCTGGGATCTAGATGGGCGGTGCATTGCCGCGTGAAAGGGCCTGGTTTCCAACATTGAGGGGTATGTCACGTGGCCTCGTATAACTTTAAGACAGTGAACATTAGGCTGTGGCTGGGTAGGCCAGAGCCAGTTGTGAAGGGCCTCACACATCTTGCTGATGTGTTTAGAACTTATTTTCTAGGTCATGGGAGGTCATCAAGGCTCCTAAGCAAAAGAGTGAGTTGCATTTGGAAAGATAATTTTGTTGGCATTGAGAAATATAGATTGAATAGAGGAGAGGGTTCAGGGAAATCTCCTGGGGAATCGCCACTCTGTTGGTGGCTTAATGCTGGTCTCATTTGGTCCTCACAAATGACCTTTCGAAGCAGGTACAGTTTTCCTCACTTTTGCAGATGAGGACACTGAGTCTTAGAAAGGACAAGTAATTGGCTTAAGATGGCAGAGCAGGGAAGTGGTGGAGCCCAGGTGCTGACTACAGAGCCTGTGTCCTTAACCATCACCCTTCCCTGCCTTCTGTTACTGCTGGTCAGCTTCATAAAATCATGAACCATTCACATTTCCGTTAAAAGAGAAGTGACCCTTTTGAATCACGGTCTTTCATTCATTCATTCACTCACTCATGATTACTTACAAAGATCTGATATCATAAAGCAAAATTAAAGGTAAGTTCATACATGAAATTAACTACATATGTCATATAGCAAACAAATTCCAGATAGACTAAAGGGTTAAACATAAAAAGTGATGCCATGAACATGGTAGGTAAATACTTGTTAGCTTTTGGGATAGAGAAGAATCTTCTAAGCATAAAAACATAGGAAATGGTAGATTTAAAATTGATAGATTTGACTCTACAACAGCTAGAAACTTATATATATGCAGAAAGCACCTTAAACAAAAGGCAGTTCACAGACTAGGAAAGAGTTCTTCCAAAAATATCGAGAATACACGAAAAGGTCTTGCAAATCAATAGACAAATGTTATCTGTTCAGAAAGAAAAATTGGAAAAGGACATGAGAGGACTGTTTCTCCCAGTCCAGCATGGTTCTAAGGTGCAAAGACTGACCAGAATTCAGATCAGAGGAAGGATGTGAAGGCTAATTTGCAGGCAGAGCTTGTATTTTTAAGCTGGAGTTTGAAAAGCGCTAGAACTGTTTGGTTGGAAAATGGGGTGAAAACATTCTGGTGGGAAGTGAGGTCAGAGTGATAATAGGAAAGAAGGGATAGGTTTGAGGCAGTCAGATCTGAGGTCAAGCTTCTTGGGAATACAGTGTCCTCATGTATAAAATAGGCCTCAAATCAGGTTGTCATAAAAATTAAATGAGGGGAAGAACCCAAAGCATGGTAGGTGCTCAGTAAACGGCAGGCCTTTTGCAGGCTTTTATGGTGTTCTGTCTCCCAACTGGAATATGAGCTTGGCAGCAGAGAAATGGTTCTTATTTATTTTCTTCCTTTTGAGCCCTGGCATCAATCACTTTTAACTTTCGCACACTCATCTCGGGAGCAGTCCATATATATTATGACCTTAAATGTGAATGTGGGCGCTCCGGTTTTCTGGTATAAGAGACACAGTGCAACAATACATGCTCCTAGTGACATTACCAGCACAATTGGTTTTTGGTGATCTGGGGTCTTAGAAGATAGTTACAGTGTGTGCTACTGTTCCAGTGGAGAAATGCAACCCTTGTTCCAAACCAATTTAAAACGAGCATTTGACACATCATTGAAGCCAGACATGGTGGCTCATACCTGTAACCCCAGCAACTCAGGAGGCTGAGATGGGTGGGAGGGATTGCTTGAGGCCAAGAGTTGCTTGAGGCCAGCCTGAGCAACATAGTGAGACTTCCATCTCTACAAAAAATAAAACAAAATGACCCAGGTGTGGTGGCATGTTCCTGCAGTCCCAGCTACTTGGGAGGCTGAGGCAAGAAGATCACTTGAGCCCAGGAATTTGAGGTTACAGTGAGCTATGATCACACCACTGTACTCCAGCGTAGGCAACAGAGCAAGACCCTGTCTCTGGGGGAAAAAACAAAAACATAAAAAAGATACGCCACCGTTGTTTACTAGCATAACTGCTCACAGGGGCTGTGTACCGTGGCCACTGTGGTTGCTATCACAGTGCAGACCAAGGAGTGACAGCAGAGTCAGGTTAATTTTTCTCCCTGGGTGATCACTGATACACTCATAGGCCAGGACCTTGTGAATTTGATTTTTGCATCTGTGTTTAAATGTTTTATCCTTTAAAAATAATTGAATTACCCCAATACAACCAGCAGAAATTAGAGGCTGCCTAGGGGGAACATTTAATTTTGTGAATGTCCTTTCCAGAACGCTTGCAGAAATGGCAGCAGCCACATCTGTCCACGTGGTTGCGGTGATTGAACCCATCATTCAGCATGCCGACTGGTTCTTTCCTGAAGGTAATTATCATTTCAATTTCATTGCCAAAGCCATACAATAATAGTATAAAAAGTCTTCTTGTAATCTCAGCTATTCAGGAGACTGAGGTGGGAGGATCTCTTGAGGCCATGAGTTTGAGACTAGCCTGGGCAACATAGCAAGACTCCATCTCTAAAAAAATTTTTAAAAATATTAGCCATGGCCGGGCGTGGTGGCTCACGCCTGTAATCCTAGCCCTCTGGGAGGCCGAGGCGGGTGAATTGTTTGAGCTCAAGAGTTCGAGACTAGCCTACGAGACCCCCGTCTCTACTAAAAATAGAAAGAAATTGGCCAAACAACTAAAAATAGAAAAAATTAGCCAGACATGGTGGCGCATCCCTGTAGTCTCAGCTACCTGGGAGGCTGAGGCAGGAGGATCTTTTGAGCTCAGGAGTTTGAAATTGCTGTGAGCTAGGCTGATGCCACGGCACTCGCCCCAGGCAAGAGAGTGAGACTCTGTCTCAAAAAAAAAAAAAAAGAAAATTAGCCATGCATGGTTGCACATGCCTGTAGTCCCAGCTACTTGGGAGGCTAAGGCAGGAAGATTGCTTGAGCCCAGGAGTTTGAGGCTGAATTGAGCTATGATCATGCCACTACACTCTAGCTTGGGCGACAAAGTACGACCCCATTTCTATTAAAAAAAAAAAGTCTCCTTAAAGAAGAAAGTACATCAGTAATCCCTTCATTATTATATAATTGTTTTCACTGTGTCATATTTCTTTCCAGACTTTGTTCATTTGCATTCATATTTGGACATAATGATAATCATATCATTTTATATTTCACTTAGTTTCAACTAAAACATATTCAGCCAATGTACATTGAATACTCACTAGGTGCTATATGTTTGCTGGTGAACCTACAGTCTTCCTTGGAGGAACTGGGGCCACCAGACGAGACAGCCACATAAACAGAAAAATTATGACACATGGCAGCCTAGAAAGATAGGTAGATGGAGAAAGATTTGACAAACTCTGCTACTAGGCAAAGGGAGCCAGGGATTGCTTTATAGAGGAAGTGACACTGAGTATGCAGGAGTTTTCCACATGGAAGGGGGCTTTTTGTTTCTCTAGCTAGATTTTGGATTTGTGCAAAGGTGGAAGACAAAGCAGGAAAGGTCAACTGGGACCAGTTAGTGAAGGTCTGAGTTGGCCATGTTGGAGAATTAGAATTTCATCGTGTAGGCAATAGACTTTCAAACTGTGCTTGTTGAGGTCCTGGGATCCACAGAGCTTCCTGTGGCCTCCTGTAGTGGTACTGGTTGGACAAGCGCTGGGAGTCTGGACCTCCCTCTCCTGCTTCCCCCAGAGCAGCCCTGCTGGGGCATCCACAGGAGCGTAAGCCCTGTGAGGCCAGGCTGGACTCATCTGTGCTTTACCACTGTCTTCCCATCAAGAACCACAGCTCCCTCATGAAGGCTGCTGAACGAAGATGTGATAGATGAATGATTAATTAGCGTTCTGCCCAAAATTTCCATAAAGGAAACGATTCTTACAAAAACTGCCATAGGAAGTATGGACTTGATGTTGCCTTTTATTTCTATTTTATGACTGTAAATATCTCTCACTTTTTTAAGAATTCAAATAAGTAATCTATGCTCATTGTCCTCTTCTGTGTTATAGAAGTTTTTTTCCCCACTTAAATAGAAAGCAGAAGGGTTGTGTAACTTGTATTTTGAATCGTTCCTTCTCCCCTCTCTCTCGTTCTATTACGTTACCTCCCACTGGTTTGATAAGCCATCCTTCCAGGGAGAGTGCCAGGGACTTCCACTTGTGAAATATGGGGGTTTGCGGACTGAAAAATGAGGTTCCTGTTCCAGTGGGGGGGGTGTCTTAGAGCTCCCTTGACCCCTGCATTCTATGTCTCACGCACTTATTTTTCCTCTTGCAGAGGTGGAATTTAACGTATCAGAAGCGTTTGTACCTCTCACCACCCCAAATTCTAATCACTCGTCCCACACTGGAAACGACTCTGACTCGGGGACCTTGGAGAGGAAGCGGCCCGCCAGCATGGCGGTGATGGAAGGGGACTTGGTGAAGAAGGAGAGGTGTGTTTAGACTGTTCACCTCCAAACCCGAAGTAGATACCACGTAGGAGACTTGTTAGACCCGAGGTATCCGGTACTGGCTCAGTGCACTTGGCATTTGAGAGTGGCCCTCAATGCACCCATGACCCATAGAATCCAGACAGTTTCAGGAATTCTGCTGTAGGTTGCTCCAAGCATTAATCTGACCGTAAAGCAGGCGTGCGGCTTCTCCCTTAACATTCGTAGTCAAGCTTAACTTGATGGTGTGTGGTAAGCCCTACAGTGGAATGGCATCATACACGTGTCGTAATACAAATGCACCCAAACGTACTTGATTAGGAGGAAAAGAGGGAAAGGGGAAAAAAGATAAATAGTAGAAATTAAGAGTAATTAAGACTATTTGCGACTTTTGCCTTTGGATGCCAACCTGTCCAACGTGTATGATGAAATGCCACTGCATTCACCTGCGCTGCTCAGAGTTAAGAGGCCTGTTCAAAGTAACATGCTTTTCTTGAGTGTATGTAATATTTCTAGAAATAGTTTTACATTCAAACTAAATGACAAGTTCTTATTTTGGTCACCCAGTCGTATAATGAGGTGTGTTTTTTGTTTGTTTGTTTTGCTTTGTTTGGATTTTTTTTTACCCATAGCAAAGGAAAATGCTTTACTTTCCTATTTTATCACTCTGAAATCCACATTTATTCTGTGCAGAAGTTTACTTATCTGAACACTCATTCACACATTTGGTAGTGTTTCCTGATGACAAGTTCTATCCATAACAAAATTAGCTTTCACATATTTTAAGTTACAAAGTGCAGTGCTCAATCTAGTTAGCACATGACAGACAATTCTCAGTTATCCGCCTGGTGGATTCTCCCTGCCAGCTGCTACAGCATACATAAGATCAGAGAGCCATTGTATCATTTTATTTTTTGAACTGAAAAAAGTTTCCAAGTCCATGCACCGTTCGGCTTAGTGAAAACTAAGTCTTCCTTCTACTCTATCCCCCAGCCACCATCCCCTCCCCAGAAGCAACTATTTTTTCTAGTCTTGTGTATTTTTCAGATGTATTCTTTGCACATACATATTATGGATGTTTCTACACTTCATCTAATTAAGAGGCAGTGTAGTGTGATACTTACACTGCCACTGATAGGCCTTTTAGACTTGGCTTCAGCCTCATTTCTCAAACACAGTTTTGAGACGGGTATTAGGTATTAGGGAAATAAACACATTAACACGATGTCACTCGAGATGAGGCCTGCTGCTTGCTTTCAGCTGCTCACACCCAGATTGTTCAAAGATACTGATCACTACCAGGTTTGTTGGCTTTGTTCAGGTTTAAAGCCAAATGGAGTTGCTTGCCTTGGTAATAAGGATGACCATTAGTGTGGTCCTTGCCGCTTCACTGCATGCTGGGCAACTTGGGTGGCTGTCCCCATGTGTGGTTTTAACACATGTGGACTGATGGGCTTCTGTCTCAGTAGTCAGCTCGCATGGTGTGTTGACTGTTTCTTCTTTCTGTGTAGCTTTGGTGTGAAGCTTATGGACTTCCAGGCCCACCGGCGGGGTGGCACCCTAAATAGAAAGCATATATCCCCTGCTTTCCAGCCGCCACTCCCGCCCACAGATGGCAGCACCTTGGCTCCAGCAGGCCCAGAGCCCCCTCCCCAGAGCTCTAGGGCTGAAAGCAGCTCCGGGGCTGGGACTGTCCCCTCTGCTGCGGGCATACTGGAGCAGGGGCCAAGCCCAAGCGATGGCAGGTAAGAAGGCTGACTTTTGCTGGCAGTGGAGGCTGGACGCCCCAGCCTTCTTGCAGGTGGTGGCCTTTGGGCATGGCATCTACGCCCAAAGAATCACCCCAGCGTGGAGTGAGCCAGATTGGCTTTCACTCCTCCAGTTGGCAAAGGACGGGAAAAAAAGATTGCAAATTGCTTGCTTCCTTTTCTGTTTTCAAAAGAAAGCAACATTTGTTTGCATTCTTTGCCATACTGCTTTGGTGCTGGAAACTGGAAGCTGATACGTGTCTAGCAGTATGACAAACCTCTCTCACCTGTTTGATGTGTACTGTCCGCATTCATGTACCATTTGCTTGTTGTCATCCAGTGTGCTAACTGGTAAGCATTTGAATGTAGCAAGTTAGTTAAATGTTAGTATTCCTGGCATTCATTCTTTCACTCACTCACTCATTCACTAAGTCATTCAATCAAACAGATGTACTGAGTAACTGGTATGTGCCAGGCACTGTACTAGGCACACGGGGTGACTATGACTCCAGCCTCCTCACCCCAGCTTCCGTCTTGTCGGGGAGTTGACACATGAATCCAAGGTAGAAGATAAGATGGTAGATTTTGTTAAAAGACTCTTAGTTGTTTAACCTTTTGATAAGCCACCTGGAGTGGGCCACAAACATATAGCAACTTTGAACAAAAGAAACCTTAAACTTGAGATTTTTATTTAATTGGCATTAACTCAGTTCTGCACACTAATCTGGGCAGATGACCACCAGAGGTCACTTCAGGTGGTCTCTTTCATGGTTTGGAAGTGGCAGCTGCTGTAAAAGATGAGCCCTGCGACAGAGTGTGTGCTAGAATTTTTATTGTCATTTTCTCTATCTACGACACACTGAATGATCATATATAAAATAAACGTGCATGAAACAAGGACAGCCTGTTTATCCACACACTTTTTCCCCACTGAATTTGCCTTGGGAGAACTCTCTCCTCTCATCTTTGGGATGGGCGAGGGAGAGCCTTGCAGTGTGTGAAGTTGCATGTGAGATAGGTATCTTGCTCAGTCGTCCCACCGAGCTCTGACTGCTTTATGCATCCCTGAATTCCCTTTTAGTCACATAACGTGGGAAAGTTCACTCTTTGGTTAAGAAAAATGAAGGCTTCAAACTTCACGGGGCTTTATACCTACGTGATAAGCTCCATGTTGGTTTGTCAGTAACACTGCCCCATGCACATGTTTATTCCGGTTTAAATTTTTTTATTTAAGAAAAAAAGTATAAGCAAATTCATACATTTTCATTTCCCCATGACATTCAGTTTGTTTAATCAAGGCTAAATATATCGTTTAAGACAACAATTAGTCTTCGCTGCAGAAGGACAAATGGAATGCCAGTCATCAATTTGCTTTGTTTTTTTATGATATTTTATAGATGTTTTTGTGTGCATTTCACTAATGGCATTCACTCTTTGGTGACCTTGATAAAATGTAGCTGTAATGTTTGGTATAGAAAGTTCTGGGCCAGGAGTTAGCCTGAGTTCTGATCTCTGCCCCACTATTGCCAGCTCTGGACTTGGAGTAATCATTTAGCCTCTCAGAATTTCTCTTTCCTCAAGTCCAAATTATTGATAATAACTCATGCACTTTAAAATTTAGAGTATTGTTTTGCCACAGCTTTTGCTTAGTTTTGTCCAATGCATATGTCAACATCCAAAAGCCCTTTCATGTTATTAAATAATGTCCATTTTAAGTACAAGCACAGTAGAACTTGAAATTTCTTATCAGTTGCTTTCAAAGGGTCTCCATCATGATATTGAAGTGGCAGAATAGTTAGATGCCAGTCTAATGCAATAAATCTCATAAAATAAGTAGTCGTATGTGACACCAAGTAAACATTAGCTTTAACAGGCCCAGTGTGAATTGTTGAAAATTTCAGATCATCTCCTTCCTCGTCTGCTGAAGTGGAAACTCCACTTGGAATCTTACAGTTTACAGTATAGTACGTTTAGCTTTTCTGTTAATAGCTGGGAGTGTCTGACATCTAACTTGACTTTTATTCCTCTTAGTCCTCCCAAGCCCAAGGACTCTGTATCTGCAGCTGCACCTGCAGCTGCACCGGGGAGAAACAGCAGTCAGATGACCACTGGCCAAACGCAGACCCAGGCAGCTGGCAGCTCCCACCAGCTCTCAGCTGGCCCAGCTCATAATGCCGCCGGGCCTAGCCCTCATACTCTGCGCCGGGGTAAGTAGCCACCCTTCCTTCTTGTCCTTGGGGAAGGATGTGCAAAGCTCCTTGAGTTTATGAAAGATTCAGGTTGTGAGGCTTTCGGGCAGATCTTTTCCATGTCTGTTATAAAATGGCAAGCAGGAAAATCAGTCATTAAAGAGAAAAATAATTAAAGAGAAAGGAAAAAATAGAGAACAGAAAAGCAGACATTTAAGAATGTGTTTTTTCTTAGGGGCTACAAAGCTTAACAAACAAAAAGTCACTTCTCCAAAAATGCTCCCAGCCATCGCCTTGGAGCCTGGTGCTCCAAGCCATCGCTCCATTTGGGAACCCCCAGAATCTCTGTACTAACCCCGTTTTGTGGGTCTAGGAGCCACTGTACCCTCTGAATTGGGGTCAGGGCTTTCTGGGTCCAGATTAACATAATCTGAATTACTCCCACCTGTCTCCCCTGTAGTCCTCCACCCAACAGCCAGGGAAGTTGCTCTAAAACCCCAAGCAGATGTCATCTCTTACTTGAAACTTTCCAGTAGCTTCCACGCAAACCTCCCACCCTGGACCCTCTGTGGTCTGGCAGGAGCCTGCTTCTGAGCCCAGCTGTTACGATCTCCCCTCTCTCATTGTGTTCTGCTCTCTGTTCCTCAGATGCACTAAGCTCATTCCCTCCTTAGGGCTTCAGTATTTGTTTTCTCTTCCAGAACATTCTGTCCTATATCTTTACACAGTTCCTTCTTATCATTCAGGACTCAGCTCAAAGGTCACTTACTCCGTGAGTGCCCTCTCCCAACCACCGCCCGTTCTGAGCCGGTGACCATCCCCCATCCCCGCCACACACACAGGTCATTCTCCAGCATGTCACTCTCTTTCTTTCAGAGCGTTTTTCTGAATCTGAAATTTTTTGTTTTTTCTGCTTATTGCCAGCCTCACCAAGTAGCTCTTAGTGAGCTGGGATCTTACCTATCTCATGCACCCCAAAATTCCTAGCCCTTGTCCCATGCCTGTCACAGAGGGGCCACTCCATAAATACTTGTGGGTCTGGGATCTCTAAGTGCCTCTTAGGTCTAGAAAAACTGGAGGTGATTTTGCCCCCACCCTTACCCTGGAATATTTGGTAATGGCTGGAGACATTTTTGTTTGTCACAAATGAGGAGAAGGGTACTGTGGGCATCTAGTGGCATGTAATGAGAAAACATCCTATAATACATGCATAGCCTCCCACAACAAAGAGTGAACTGACCTAAAATGGCACATGATTCAATAAAGATGTTGGAGCCAGTTAAATTCCATATGAACCAGGGAGCCCTGTGTGTTAACTCCTAACTGTATTTACTGGAGTCTGGATGATCCTCACGCAAGTGACTTGTTTCAGGTAGCTCAAGAAACAGGTGAATTTATTATAGCAAGTGCATCTTGCATATAGTGAAGAACATATTTCTGAGTCCACATTCTTTTTATCTTCTTTGCAACCAGGACAGGGAAAATAAATAGCAGTTTTGCCATTGAAAAGCCTCGAATTTTAGTTGAAATGATTAAATTATAGACATGATGAATCCTTAGAGAAAAAATTCTAAGGCTGCCCATGTAACCAGGTCTATAATAATACTACATAGACTGTTTACACAGGTGCTAAGGGAATTCAGGGTGATACATAGGCTGACCCTTACGGAGAGAGGCAGATAAATAGAGAAGGACTGAGAGGGGATCCCACCAGAGGGCGACGAGAGCAACAGCATTGTACAGGGAAGTCGCGTCTCTTACTTTAGGGTCAGGACCTTACATGACAAAAATCCCATATGAACAGGATTACTCTTGGAAATCTCTGTGACGGTGCCCATTGGAGGCTCAATAAACCCAGTGGAACTCGGTTTTTTCCCCTTAACAGAGCTGAGTTCTTCAGTTGTTGACTGGAGTTTAGGGGCAGTGTCGTACTAAAAAAAATTGTGTGTATTCAGTGAGAATCATGGTCAGCATGGGAGATGCTCACACTCGGAGAGACGTGTGGGCTGCAGCCAGCCCAGAGAGCGGCAGCCAACGGCCCCATCTCCTCCCTTACCACGTGGGGACCTCTCACCTTCTCTTTTTGGCCAAGCTGCTGTCTCACCTGTAAATGAATTCTCTACCTGTATACACAGGTCTTTGGTAACTGCACTGTCATGGGCAATAGCAAGGACACCAGACTGACTGCATGCAAGGAGCACTCCTGAGCTCTAGGAAGAAGCAAAGGTGGACAGGCCAGGAAGGGCAGAGATGGGTGCCCTGCAAAACCAGGGTGGGCACTGGGACAGTTTTCAGGAGGTTAACTTGGCTGAGGTGCAGGTTGAATGGTGCAGAGTGATGGGCCCCCCTAGGGTGGTGGTGGTGCCCGGGAGGGCTGGGTGGGGCAGTGCTGGCTGTAATGAGAAGCAGCTGTGATCAAGGGAAAGGGCTCTGCACTCAAGTTTGAGTTCTCGCTTTTCCCTAAATTCATGGAATTGGTTAAATGCCACGAATTTGACCTTTCTTAACGTAATTCCTGCATATGTGCAGTAAAAAGAAAAATACCTACTTACGGGGGATGGTGAGAAGAATTAAATTGGATATGTCTGTCTATGAAAGCTTCCCAGCACCTCTTAGGTGGTCTTAGGCCCCCTCGCACCGTCTCACTGCTCCCATGCTTCCTCTCCCAATTCCCTCTGAATTTACGACTAATATTGCTTAGAACAGAAAACTAGACATTTTTCTAAAAAGTTGGTGATGACAACCAGAGTACAGCTGATAGTCCAAAGCTCCCTTCCTTTGTAAGCTAGTTGGTTGTTTTTCTGTAGGGAAAGGTCTTCTGAGTTCCAGGGTTGAAAGTTCTAGGCCACTATAGCAAAGCAGACTTTGCCCTTTTTAATCCTGAATTCTGGGTCCTGTGAACAGGGAGCCAGGCAGTATAGGAAAGTGGAAGAGGAAAGAGTCCAGGGAGTCCTCGGGACATGGGCATGAGGCTTTTTCTGCCACTTATTGTGTGACCTTTTATAAAACACTTGCCTTCTCTGAGCCTCAGTTTTCTCCACTGTGAAATGGGTATAACAGTGCCTGTCCTGCAGTGAGCTTGAGACTTAAATAAGGACCTAACTTGCTACTGGTGATATGCGAACAGTGATATATGTTTGTTTCTTTCCTTCGTTTCCTTTTCCCTCTCTTGGAGCATCAGTAGGACCTCAGCAAAATTTGAAAAAGGCTCAAGTCACTCCTCTCTACCCACCACTCTCAGCCCAAAACCAGGTCTCCAGATCTGTTGTTTTCTATCCTTCCCTCCTCAGTACCAAATCCTGAGCCCTGTTCTCAGCTGGTGTAGGAAGGAGAGTGATGTGATTCAGCCGTCATTAGAGAAATACTTCTAAGGCAACTCTACCAGATTTATTTGTACTTTTACCCAGAACATATCTATTGACACAAATGATTCTACAATTGGTAGAATTTCTGTTATTAAAAAGAAAAAAAAAATCAAACCCTCTAGGAGAAGGTAGCTTGGGGCAAGCGGCCAGGGTATGTCGGGGTAAAGTGGTCGTGTGTGAGGGCTGGTCCCTCCAAGCTGCTCTCGCATCTCTGTTTCTTCCTACGCTCTAAGGTCACGAGCGAGGGGCCCTGACAAGTGGCTGCTGAGTGGGCTCAGGGCAGTGCTGCCTGTTGGCGGGGCAGCCTCTGGTAACTGACTTTTCTTCTTATTGAACTTTAAAATGATAGGCCGTTAAAGGCCTCTGTGTATAATGTACTTAATTTTTAAAATAAGCTTGTTTTGGAATAACTTTAGACTTACAGAAAAGTTGCAAAAGTAGTACTAGAGTTCCCATACGCACTTCACCCAGTTTCCCCTGTTGTTAATATCTTACCTCACTGTGGTGCATTTATCACAGCTGAGAAACCAACAGTGGTATATCACTGTTAACTAATGTCATATTTTGTTCAGATTTCCCTAGTTTTTCCACTGATGCCCATTTTCTGTTCCAGGGTCCCATCCAGGAGACCACATTGCATGTAGTCGTATCTCCTTAGTCTCCTCTGGTCTGTGACAGTTTCTCAGTTTTTTTTTTTTTTTAAGACAATCTTCCTCTGTTGCCCTTGCTAGAGTGAGTGCCGTGGCATTAGCCTAGCTCACAGCAACCTCAGACTCCTGGGCTGAAGGGATCCTACTGCCTCAGCCTCCCGAGTAGCTGGGACTACAGGCATGCGCCACCATGCCCGGCTAATTTTTTCTATATGTTTTTAGTTGTCCATATAATTTCTTTCTATTTTCTTAGTAGAGACGGGGTCTCGCTCTTGCTCAGGCTGGTCTCGAACTCCTGAGCTCAAACAATCCACCCGCCTCGACCTCCCAGAGTGCTAGGATTACAGGCGTGAGCCACCGCGCCTGGCCTTGCCTTGTTTTTTCATGGCTTTGCTGGTGTTGGGGAGTACTGGTCAGGCTTTTCGAAGAAAGTCCCTCAATTTGTATTTGTCAGATGTCCTTCTGATGGTTGGCCTGGGGCTGTAGTTTTGGGGGAGGAAGAAATAAGAGTGAGATGCGTCCTGACCACATGCCATCAGGGGTACGTGATGTCAGCACGGCTTATTACTGGTGAGGTTAACCTTGGGCTCCTGGCCAAGGTGGCGTTGATGCCTTGTTCTTTCTAAAAGGTGTTTCTCTCTCTTTGTGCAGCTGTTAAAAAACCTGCTCCAGCACCCCCGAAACCAGGAAACCCACCTCCTGGCCATCCTGGGGGCCAGAGTTCTCCAGGAACATCTCAGCAGCCACCCAGTCTGTCACCAAAGCCGTCCACCAGAAGCCCCTCTCCTCCCACCCAGCACCCAGGCCAGACTCCAGGCCAGCCCTCAGCCCCCTCCCAGCTCTCTGCGCCCCGGAGGTACTCCAGCAGCCTGCCTCCAATCCAAGCTCCCAGTCACCCGCCGCCGCAGCCCCCGACCCAGGCCACGCCGCTGATGCACACCAAACCCGGTAGCCAAGGCCCTGCCACCCCCATGGCCTTGCCCAGTGAGCACGGACTTGAGCAGCCATCTCACACCCCTCCCCAGACTCCAACGCCCCCCAGTACTCCACCCCTAGGAAAACAGAACCCGGGCCTGCCAGCCTCTCAGACCCAGGCGGTGAGTAATCCTGAGACGGCGCAGCCACATACTGGAACCTTACCAAGACCGAGACCAGTACCAAAGCCAAGGAACCGACCCAGCATGCCCCCACCCCCCCATCCTCCTGGTGCCCACGCAGCTGGGGATGGCACCCTGACCAACACCGCACCGACAGCTTCCAAAATAGTAACGGGTAAGTAGGAAATCAGGCCCGCACTTCCCCATCTGCTCTACATTGCTTTTGTACTACTCCCCTTCATTTAGGCTTTGATTGGTAGGAGGGGTCAGCAGACTACACCTGCAGGCCCTAACTAAGGTATTATCGGAACACAGCCACGCCCACTTGTTTACATATCGTCCGTGGCTGCTTTGGTGCTAAAACAGCAGAGTTGAGTAGTCTCGGCAGAGATCATATGGCACGCAAAGCTGAAAATATTTTCTACCTGGCCCTTTTAAGTTTGCTGACCCCTGAATTACAGTTGCATTATATGTTTAAGACCTATCTACACTTACATTTTCCTGAGTATAATGACTTTTAATCCAGATGGAAAGTATGGCACAACATGAGCATAAAATTCATTTCTTAGCGACTGCCTCATTAAAATGCTTGTTTTCCTTCTAAGAGTAAAAATGTTCATAGTAAGTCAAGAATTTCAGGTATAACTTTAAAAAACACAATTTATGCCAAATTGGATGCTCTGGGCATGGAGATCTCAGGACATGAGCATATCAGAGTGCTAGCCCACAATGGCGTGGGAGGAAGGTCAAGATTTTCCTGTAATCCCAGTGGAAACCTGTTTTAAAGTGGCGATAATTATACAGATTTTGGTGGGCTACCTAATGGGATATTTTTTATAGGCAGTCTAGAACATGACCATTTTATTTAGTTATGAGTTTTAAAAAATTTCCATCCCAAATGCTCTAATTTACTATTTAAGGATGGATAGGGTTTTTTTTCCTAGTGTATTTTTTAAAAACAATAATTAGGAGCCTCAAATCATTTCTTATAGCAGCCTAATTTAAAATTGTTCTAAGTGGAGGCTTTTTTAGAAAAGAAGCTGAACTACACCTGTGGGCTCTCCAGCCGTCCTGAGTGACTTATCAGCTGAAACTGAGCCAAGGGTATACCCAACACTGATACCCCAAATGATGAGGGTTAACTCTGAAAAATATCTTTTGATAACTTTTTTTCAGGAATATAATGCATAATTTGCAAATGTTATAAATGGTTAACGACTTTGTTCTGATGACACCAGAGCTTTCAATTTTGAAAACAACAAAGCCACATTGGTTTGTCTGTTTGTTTGTTTCCCAATAGATGCCCTTCCTACTGCCCTCACAGGTGGGGAAGGTTTCCGGGACTAAGGTCTGTAGCCCCCACGCAGCCCGTGCTGCAGCTCCAACGCGCCTGCTTAGCCGTGTTCCGCATTTGTGCTTATTTTTGCCTTTGTGCTTGGGAGCAGCCATCTGACCCCGGGCCGTGGCAGTCGATGGGCCAGCCATTCTGTAGCATGTAGACATCCCTTTTGTTTTCATCAGAAGCACTTTGAGCTGAAACGCTCTGAATTCAAGAGGTAGATGTCAGTAGACTGAGAGCCTCATTTCCAGCCACTCAGATAGGATACTAAGAATATCTTCTTTCTTTTTGGTAAGCCTCTCCCTGCGTTCTGCTCTTCCCAGCGTGATTGACCTGTCATTGATTGGCTCATCAGCATCCAACAAATGAGGACTCGGGTGCAGTCGGCACTGAACATTGTGTCCGTCGTGTCTTGAGCTTTAATTTTTAATTTTTGTATCTTAAGTGCAAGTTAACTGCATGGAGCTTCTTAATTTGATATTTAAAATTCTCAGGAGCCCCCCTCCCCCGCAAAAATCTTTCCCCAGAGATCCTACACTGAATTCTTTTAAATTCCTTTGTATTCTAGCATGCTTACATTTGCTTTCTTAAACCATACGAGCTTTTTAAAAGGTGCTGTGAGCTCACCTCAGTCCGCCTTTGGGTTCACATTTGGATGGCATAAGGCTCTCATGTGTACAGTTAACTTCATCAGCTGATTCGAGCCTTAAGCCTTTTATGGGCTCCTTAGCCAGAGTGTTCACAGCTTTGGTATCAGTAAGAAGGGGAAACCCAGAGCACAACCTTTAAAACAAGCAGGAGGGCCCAGGTGTGGTTCCACCTTCCTGACTCCTTGGTGACAACCCAGAAGTCTGGGGGTGCCCAGTTGGGTGTGGAAGTCATTTACAGAGTAAACCCTAATCAAGGCTGAGCCTTTTAATACCTGCATACTTGTTACACAGCAAAATTTTATTCCTAGATCTTTCCTTTTATTTAGATGAAAAACTACAAACTAGAATTATGCCTGTTTTTTAAAACCACTGTTACCTGGGCTGCATTTATTCCAGGAGGTTATTTTTTTTATCTGCTACAACACTGTAATGCACTGTACTTTATAATTACCAGTGAAATTTTACATTAAAAAATACTTTTCCTTAAGATGTTAGCCAAGTATTTAAAGACCAGTCCATACTATGAATTCTCCTAACTCAAGAAATTCCAGGTCACCACAATTATCTTTATATTACAGAATTAACCTTTAATATCTTAAAATCCCCTAGACAACTCTTGGAAATACACACAAGGCCAACATTTGGAATTTATGAATCTACTATTAACCATTTTTGGCTATAGCCACTGGGTTTTTCAAATATAAAAAAGTGTAACTTCATTGGGCAGAACAGTCCTTTATTATGACATAATGTTTTCAGTTGGAAAACTTCAGAGGGACAAATTCCTGAAAACAAGTTATTCATTTAGAGCATTTAGTCTTAAAGAGTTGGATTAAGACTAGTGGGATTAAGATAAACTCTTGGGAGAGATTATTGCTGCCAAGCAGGTTTGGCGGCCAACCTCTGGCAGCTGAGCACCAGCGCCGGAGGATGAAGGGATTCTCTGGCATCACTGTGAGCGTCCTCTTCGTTGTGACTGTAGAGAGCAGTAGGGTTTTAATTCCCCAGTAGAAGAGCTTACATCTTGCTGTTTTTTTAAAGTAATAGATTTTAGCAAAGAGTATTCTAATTTAAACATTTTATTAAATAATTTAGATGTATGACCCGCCATATTCAGTAAGAACTGAAATTGGAATATGTAATGGTAAGGAAAAGGCACCTGATTGGCCAAAGCATTTTTGCTACTTTGTGATCATATTTGTGCACTAATGCCTGTCACTAACTAGTCACCCTAACCCTGCTTGCTTGCATCCCTACTAATAGTGCATGCACTGAAGGAGGACTGGCTTCATTCGTGCTTGCTGCCAATTATTCTGGATACTAAATATGTGCACAGATGTGTAACAGGTGGTCACAGGGCTGGCTGTTACTTCTTTAATTTCCATTCTTTTCTATATCGGGCAGGCTTGAGGTATAGTAGAAAGAGCACCTGCTGTAGAATTGGACATGCCTGAGTTAGAATTTCAGCTCTCTGGGTAGCACAGGCAAGGCACAGCCTGGTTGATCTGTAAAATGGTGACATCTGTCACAATTGTTGAAGAGATTAAATAGGAAAGCCCCAGTTACAGTTCTTACTATACAGTAGGTCTAAATGAATGGTAGTTATCATTTTTGTCTAGAAGAAAATATTTCTAATCAAAGTTCAGTGTTAGATTTGTATGTCAACATTTTAAAAACTCATCTGCCAGGCCCGGCCTTCCAGGACCCAGACACAGGAGGTTGGCAGTGGGGCCCAGGCATCCGTGTTTTGATCCTGATGCACCACTTGGTTTTCCTAGTATCAGTTCTCTCATGGGTTAAAAAGACAATGCTCTGGAGGAGAAGAAAAGAAATATTTTCATATAATTTAGTGAGCCTGAGAATACCTGTGAGTCATTTGGCCACCATGCAACAGATAGACCAAGTCGCTCACATAGTAGCCATAAAACTGGACACTTTGCTGTCTCTTATAGTGTCCTCTTTTTTAAACCAAGCTCTCTTTGTAGCATGAAAGTAATGTATTTTTTAAAATAAGCATGGTTTGTTTTTTTTTTTAAAGACAGGGTCTCACTCTGTTGCCCCACGTTGGAGTGCAGTGGTGTGATCACAGCTCACTGTAACCTCCATCTCCTGGGCTCAACTGATCCTTCTGGCTCAGCCTCCTGAGTAGCGAGGTGCACACCACCACACCCGACTAATTTTTTTTATTTTTCATAGAGACGAGTTTTGCTACAGGATCTTCCTATGTTGCCTAGGATACTCTCAAACTCCTGGCCTCAAGCGATCCTTCTGCCTTGGCCTCCCAGGGTGCTGGGATTTACAGGTGTGAGCCACTGTGCTCAGCCAAAGCATGGATATTAAAGAAAACTTGAGAAATAGAAATAATAAGAAATCATAGTTCTACAATTGAAGTCTGCCATTTATATTCTGCTATTTTTTTCTTCTGGTTTTGTTTTTCTAAAAGGTGGGGAGGTGCATGTGCATGATTATGATTATTTGGCACAGATAGACTTCGATCCTGCATTTTTATTTTACCTGACATCATATATTCTTTCCCATGTGATGATATAGTTTTTATAACCATCATTTTCAATGACTGCATAATATTTCATCAGGCATATGTGTTATTACTTACAGTTGGACATTTAAGTGGCTTCTACTTCTACTTGCAGTTTATTTTTAGTAAATAGTTATCAGAGTCATGTCAAGATAGAAATCCATCAAGACTTGAACAGAATCTCTCCTTTGGCTACAGTAAAAGAAAGTTGCCTCAAAGTCTCTCATGTGCTAGAAAGTCTCTCATGGCCCTAGAAAACCAATGCAGAATAGAAAGAAGCCATTCCCTGAGACCCCAGGTTCCAGAAGAGGGATGCATAGTGGGAAGGGGGAGTTTATGCACCCTGAGTTATGCCTGGAGCACTTAATTTCAAGGGTGCAGATGGATTCATTACTTGTCAAAGTGGCTATCAGAATAACCTTGGATTTTTTGAACAGTAGGTTTACTACCTAAAGCACATATTCAAAACTGTTGGAGTTAAGAAATAAATCTTCTAGAACCATACCCTAAATCATAAAAGGCCTTGGCTATCCACTTCTGCTTCCTGGATAGAGATACTCAATTCAGGAATGAACCTGGGGTACATTTGTCAGAGTCCCAAATCCACGGTGGACCGTATCACATTCTGCCCTTGGGCTGAGGCTGGTTACCGGAGATCTCTCTTCTGGTGATTTGTTTTGTTTTGTTTTATTCAATATAGTATCAGTCATAAGAACTTAGCTCCAAGCAATATCTCAAAGACCATCCCTTCTTGGAATGCAGACAATATAAATTCATAACCAAAGAGGGTTAGAAGTATTTTTTTAAAAACAGGTTCTTACAGGTGTCTTTCTAAAATAACCCTTTTTGCCTTTTTACAACAATGAATCAGTGTTTAAGACTCAAACCACTGTCTCTTCAGATAAGGTCTTCTCTTGTAAGACCTTCTCCCAAGGATATACAAACTCCTTTAGGGAAAAGGGAAAACATTGTACTGGTTAAGAGCCAGAGTCCCACCACTCTGGCTGTGTCCCCTTGGGCGAGGAGCAGAGCCTCCCTCTCTTATCTTTCTTACCTCCACAGGGGAGTCCATGCTGCTTTAGGATTATTTGCTGGTGGTTCAATGAGATGATGTGATAATGTGCATGGAACACTTAGCATAGTCTCTGGTACATAATAAGTGCTCAATAATGTTAGCTACTGTGATGAAGATTAGTCTTTTTCTGAAAATTGGCTCAGTACACATTGCCATAATTCTTACTACTTTTTGTGTGTAAACAGATTCATTGTTTTCTTTCAGACAGTGATTCATGTGAGGATGAGAGAGAGCCTGGGGAAACCAGATGGGGCAGGTGGGAGGCAAGTGAAGGAATTTCCCTTATGCTCCACCACGAATTTTTTCCCTGAGTATATAATTAGTGCATTCACTATAAATAGTTAGAGAAATTCAGAAAAGTACAAATCTAGAAATAATTTATATGTGATGTATTAGAAGAAGAGAAAGATGGCAAGCTTGTCCTATGGAAAGGGTTGGTGGCCAGTAGGTCTTAGCTTGCATGTAAATACAGATAATAATAACTAGAATCTCCTCACTATGTACAACGCCTGTGCCTCATTCCCCACCAAGTCATGTCTGTTCCATAATTTCTTGTAAACTCTTTGGGCTGGGAAGAGACACTGCTGGTAACACTGTCTGTTTTGTTGGGTTAGGATTATGGGAAAGGGATTGAATTTAATATTTTTCTTGTTGCTTTTGAGACACGGCTACTTCTTTGCCTGAGGATGTAAGAAGGGAGGATTGGAAAGATGGTTGCATTAGATGACTCTTCATTTATCCATCCATCCAACCATCCACGTGTCCAGCCACAAAACTTACTGAGCATCCGCTATTTGCCAGTCACTGTTTTAGGCACTGGGGACCGTGAACAAGACAGATGTGGCTTCTGCCCTCATTTGCTTCCATTCTGCCAAGGACAAATTTAAGATGTCCTCTATACTGTGCACATAGGCCACCTTTGTCCCCGCACCATTGGATAGTGTAATTCAGATGGTTTTACAGTTATCTTGAGCCCTGATTTGTGGGAAATAACATTTAGCACCTGAACTCTTTGACCCCTTGGGCACCTCCACAAATCTAGAAATTTGTCTGAGTTGTGGTGCATAGGAAACCTTGAGGGATGCATCTGCCAACCCAGGAGTCAGTGTGAGAAGAGGGATGCCCCAGGGAGCAAATAGATCTCATAGCTCAAAACTGTAGGGGCAGGAGCCAGTCTCAAAATAGCCTCCCAGATGTGCACCAGCATTTTCCAGCTGTGCCTGCGTAGAGGGGAGCAGGTAACACAGAAGTACTGCCAAAACTAGCTCCCAGCAAGGGCAGACGTGGCGTCACTTTGCACAACAACTACAGAAAAGCAGGCCTTAATAAAGCATGACCACCTCCCCCCTCCCTGCTCCCTACGATGACTAGCTCTAACCTAACAAATCTAATCATCTCTCTTCTCTCTTACACCAGCCCTAAAATATCTAACAAGGTCTCTTAATTTGCTAGAACCCACACCTACTGGAGAAGCTAACCCTTCTGTCTGGATTAGCCTGGCTCTCCTACTTGACCACGGGCTTCATTAAAGCTGTGCCTGTCTTGTTCACTCTCAGAAGGCAGAACAGTACCTGGCATGTTGTAGATGCTCAGTAAATATTTGTTCATGAATGAATAAGTCTGAGACCCACTGGCATCTCTGGGACAAAGGCTGTGATTGATGAAGGTGTCTTTTGTGAGCGTGGGTGTTTGGGACAATGGCCTGAGGACCATGTATTTGCCATTTTGCTAAAGGAATTTCAGCCAACATAGTAAGACATGAAAAGGAAATTAGAGGTGTAAGTATTAGAGAAGGGGACGTTAATATTTGTAGGAGACTAGGTGGTCTGCCTCAGTGATTGTGACCCCCCATGGGACACTTGGCAGTGTCTGGGGACTTTTCTGGTTGTCACTCTGGGGAATAAGTCTGGGTGGCATGTGGTGGGTGGAGGCCAGGGATGCTATTTAGCATCTTACAACACACAGGGCAGCCTCCACAGCGATTCAGCCCAAGATTTCGCTAGCACTGAGGCTGAAGTCATGGCTTTAGTGACAGGAGGAAAACCCATCTGCCTCAGAGGAGAGAGCTCTTCTTAGTGCAGCTCGTCTATTCCTGCAGCCCAGATGCCCTCAGGAGGTGTCATTTAGTGCATTAGAAGCCTTGGTGAGAATGAGGTTTCCTCTCCTCGGTCAAAGCAAGGAAATCCTTCCAGGGTTGCGTCTCTGAAGGCTGCCCAGGCTCACGGACAGGAGCCACAGAGCCAGGGGGTGGACTGTGCCACATGCCGCCCTCTGGATCTCAGAGGCTCCACTCAACTTCTAAGAGCTGACGAGGCCTCTTGCAAGGGACTGTGTGTGTGCCTGGGCTGCCTCCAGAGCTTTCCAGCCTGTCTCCTCGAGCGCCCTCAGGTGGCCTCTCAGGCGTTACCGCTCATTGATCCCGTGTCTCCTCGTGTTTTTGTCCAGACACCAATTCTAGGGTATCCGAACCGCTTCGCAGCATCTTCCCTGAAGTGCCCCCAGACTCTGCGAGCAAAGACGTGCCTGGCCGCATTCTGCTGGATATAGACAATGACACAGAAAGCACCGCCCTGTGAAGAAAGCCACCTCCCAGCCCTGCACACTGTCCACCTGGTGAGTGAACAGGGGCAGGCGAACCTCCGTCTTTGCAGACCAAACAGTGAAAAGCTTTCAGTGGAGGGCAAAGAAAGGCCTCCTTCTGTAGGACTTGGCCTTCTGCGCAAGGAAAACGTGGAGGCTGACACGAAAGCTGAATGACCTGTGTCTGGAAGAAGCTGGCTTTCTTTACGTGGGAAAGAAATCCTGCCAAGAAATCAAAAACAAGGAAATACCTGGAGTGGAAAAAGTATTGCTGCCGAGACGTGTATAGGAAGCTTCTGTCACTGCTGTTAATACAGGCAGCACCAACAACGATTTGGATTAAGAAGCAATGCATTAACTATCTATTTAATAAAATACGTTAATTATGCAAGTCGCCTACTTCCTGCTACTTGGACTTTCATTCTTCAATGTTGGGAGGGAGGTTCCTTTCCTCCAGACTTGCTGCAGAATCATTTTGTACCAAGTACCAAGTCTGTGTCTCCCCCAGTCCCCTCAAAGCCATGAGCATCGACGGTGACTGCTGGATCTGTCACCCCATCAAACTGGATGTGACTCGTGCCTTGTTGGATTGCCAGAATGTAGAAAGAATTGTACTGTTCTTTTTTTAAAAAAAAAAATGTAATTGCTACTTGATAAGGACCGAACATTATTCTAGTTTCATGTTTAATTTGAATTAAATATATTCTGTGGTTTATATGAAAACTTTATTATTCTTGGAGGCAAACTGTGGGTTGTGTGTGTGCGGGAGTGTGTGTGTGGTCACCTCAAATGGAATTGTGGATGGGACATCTTGGGGGTCTAATTGTAACTGTAGGAGTTGGAAGGAGTAGAGAGCAAAGTCACAGTGGTGAAAAGGTCACCAGGTGCCCCAGAGACCTCCTAGACTGCTGTTCCTCAGCGAGTGTCCATGGTTAGGGCTATACCTGTGGTCCTGCAGTCCAGACACCCCTTCCTGTCCCATCTACAGATACTTAGTCTCCTAGAGGCTGACTCACAGGAACTCAGCCCCGCAGGGCTAGAGCATTCGTGAGAAGCTGTTACTTGTCATGGGAATTCCCTTTTCCAATGGCTGGAGTGCTGGCATGCCCTATCCAAGGCACTTCTTTCCCAGGATTGAAATACTTGGGAAGAGTGGATGGAGAATCAGAACAAAGCGAGGCTGGGGCTCTGGATGGCTGCTCTCCTGATAGCCTCTCTTCATGGCCCAGATAAAGTGGTTTTCTCTTGGGGACAGAGAGCGACATGCACTGCCAGAGTTGGCTGTCCTGAACCTCCCATTGACCGAACTGTCTGCTAGGTGTGTCTCAGTCTCTGCTTAGAAGACATTGGACCTCCTTCCACTGTGAACTGACTTCACAGGCCTAACTTGAAAGGGGCAACCATGTTTGCCTCTTGACTCGAAGTTTCCTGTGCTCCCAAAGTACTCCCTGCACTTTCTAATTACACTGAAAACGTGCACCTATAAACCCATTTTCCCCCATATCTTAAATTTTACATTTGCTTAAGTCTCACCCGTCCCCTGTGCCACTCACGTGGGCCCATGGGTCCCTCGCCCAGCAGTCAGGGCCAGTTGTTTCCAGCGGCGCAGTGCTTGGGAGCTGTGGGTGACCATCTGCTGCCACCGTGGATTCTGTGTTGCAGAGAAAACCAGCCTGCAGAGGAAGAAGTCGGCAGATGTACAGAGAGGCAGAGGGGAGAGATGAGCAGGAGAGCGTGCACTCTTCTAGCTCCCAGTTCACGGCCATGAGGCCGTCCTGCATTTCTTGCTCTTGCATCCTCACAATAAATTGCTTTTATTGTTTTTTTGCACAAACATGCCGAGGTTTGTTTCTGTTGCTGGCAACCAGATGACTCCTCCCTGATACCCCGCAAAAGAGGCTGTGCTCTTCTGCTCACTCAGAAGCGTGTGGCTGTGCAGGCAGCTTTCCTCTTCCCACACGCTCCCCACCCAACTCCACCTTCACATCATGCGCGTGTTCACACGCTGTATGATTGTGTCAGCTGTCTACTGCACTGTGACAAATGGCCACACACTTGGCAACTTACAACAACACACACTCATTACCTCAAAGCTCCTGTGGGTTGGGAGTCCAGGCACAACCTCGCTGGGTCCTCTGCTTAGGGTCTCCCAAGACTGCACTCAAGGTGTCAGCCAGGGCTGGGGTCTCATCTGAAGACTGAACTGGGGAAGGGTCTGCTCCCAGGCTCTCTCAGGGCTTGTCAGAATTCAGTTCCTTGTGGTTGCAGGACCACAAGGTCTGAGGGCCCTGGCTCCTCACTGGCTACCATTTGGTGGCTGCCATGGCACCTGGAGGTAAGGACCATTGGAGGTCACCTTAGAGGCTGTTCTTTATACACCAAACATCACAAATGACTCATGGGGGGAATATTTGATACAAAAAAGAACCATTGACAACGAAAACATCAGAGTTCTGTTTTCACTCTTTCTACTTGTATTTGAATTCAGTTTTTATGCACATCAGTAAATTATATTTGGGTTTTTTAATTGACAAAAATTACATATATTTATGGCATACAACATGATGTTTTTTTTTCCTATATATTTTTTTTTAGTTGTCCAATTAATTTCTTTCTAATTTTAGTAGAGACGGGGTCTCGCTCTTGCTCAGGCAGGTTTCAAACTCCTGAGCTCAAACAATCCACCCTCCTCGGCCTCCCAGAGAGCTAGGATTACAGGCGTGAGCCACCGCGCCCGGCCCAACATGATGTTTTGATAGGTATACATTGTGGAATGGCTAGATCAAGCTAATTAACATCCATCACCTTGCTTATCATTTTTTTGTGGTGAGAATATTTAAAATCTATTCTCAGGGCCTGGTGCAGTGGCTCACACCTGCAATCTCAGCACTTTGGGGAGGCCAAGGCAGGAGGATTACTTGAGGACAGGAGTTTAAGACCACCCTGAGCAACATAGCAAGACCCCATCTCCACAAAAAAAAAAAAAAAATTAGCCAGGCATGGTGGTGCACACACTTGCAGTTCCAGTTACTTAGGGGGTTGAGGCAGGAGGATCGCTTGAGCCCAGGAGTTCAAGGTTACAGTGAGCTATGATCCTGCCACCGCACTGCAGCCTGGGTGACAGAAATAATAAAATCTACTCTCAGCAATTTTCAAGTATGTAATACATTGTTATTTACTATAGTCATATTGTATAATAGATCTCCCAAAGTTACTCCTCCTGTCTGACTGAAGTATATTTGAATGACCAAAAGCCGTGTGCATGTCACTTCCTGGTAGGAACTCAGCTTTTGTTTTCATACAAGGACCGTTAGAATTGAAGCCCGAGTTTTATAAATAATTTCCTATGTGTCCCAGCACAAGGGGATGCTACACTTTAGGGGGAGAGCTGCAGGTGCAGGCGGCTGGTGCAGACAGAAGGGGCGCTCTCGTGCTCTAAGTGGAGGTGACAACTGACAAGGAACGATGCTGGCGAGGCCAGGAGGAGCTGGGCACGAACGGTCTTGCAACCTGTGGTTGGTTGGTTGGAAGCTGTCCCGAGGGCAGGAGCTGAGGGGAGTGCCCATCAGTTTGTATTTTAGATCCCTGTGACTAGGGGTGGAAGATATGCTGGAGCAGAGACAAGACAAGCAGGGATACCCTTAGAGAAGAGCCGGTGCTGCCTGAATTCAGGCTGAGGTGGTGGGAAGGCAGTGAAGTGGACAAGTGAACGCTTTCTTAGGGAGGCAGAATCAGCGTGACTTCGTCATTGATTGCAGGCCCCTTCCAAACGTGAGAGCTGAGCTCACCCGCCAAGGGCGGCCCACAGACAGATGTCTGTGGTCAAGGAAGACTTAGAAGCTACATAGTTGCCAAAGGCCAGAGGAAAGGTGACCGGATCAGTTCATGGTCACCTGCATGAACTCAGACTTCAAGGGGCTAAATTGGTGCGGGAACAGTGGGTGTTCCTTGGTCCTGGGTACCTGGGCAGGGGTGGGCAGCCAGGCTGGGGAGGAGCGTGGCCAGTGGATGAGGATCCAGATGGCATTTGTGTTCTGAAGGTCATTCCCTCCTTCATCCACCAAGCCCTGAGCCAGGCATCAGTGTGAATGACACGCTCTGCCCTCGTGGAACTTTCACTCCAGTCGGGCAGACAGCTAAGCAATCAATAATAAAGCGTGGCACGATGGACAGGAAGAATAGATAACTAGCCTTTTTTTTTTTAAGATTTTATTTCTAATTAATCAGCTATAGAAACAGGAAGAGCTTCTTATTAATAACTATAGATCAACTCTGCATCTACTTTTTTTTTTCCTAGAAACATGGTGTCGCTTTGTTGTCCAAGATAGAGTGCAGTGGCATCATCATAGCTCACTGCAACCTCAAACTCCTGGGCTCCAATGATCCTCCTGCCTCAGCCTCCCAAGCAGCTGGGACTACAGGTGCGCACCACCACACCAGCTAATTTTTCTTTTTTTGTAGAGACGGAGTCTCGCTCTTGCTCAGGCTGGTCTCAAATTCCTGACCTCAAGCAGTCCTCCCGCCTCAGCCTCCCAGAGTGCTAGGATTACAGGTGAGCTACTGTGCCCAGCCAATAACTAGTCTTTTGAGAAAAGGAAGCTTTTACACATCTCTTCTTTCCCCATTCTTTAACCTTCATTCCGTTTCAGGAAGAAAAGAGCTTAATATCATGTTGAAAATGGCCCATAAACACCTTGGAAGCCTCGTGGTAAACAAAAGCTTTATTATTTTTCCTTTCATAAAAAAATGGGGCACTGAAGATAAACGGAGAGCTTGGACTCTGGGTTCACCCCACGTTAAGCAAAGTAGCCCCAGAGGAAGAAGGCGCAGCTGACGCAGACGATGAGGTTGATGTCCAGGAGGGTCTTCACCAAGGGCTTTTCTTCCAAGGACACTATAGCGGGTTCCACTTTGCTCGGGGGCTCCTCCTTGGCATTGCTCTCCATTCCGCAGAGCCACAAGATGGCCTTCAGCACTTTGGACCGCTTTGGGGTCACATCACCTAAAAAGAACTCAGCAAAGAAATGTCATAGGGCTGTGTCTCCCAGAGGAGCGAGAAGGGAACACTAACCAGGTGTGGTCGTGCACGGGGATAAGTACTTCAGATACCTTTTCTGGAATGTATTCATTAATAACTTCATTCTGAAAGATTGTTTAATTCTAGAAGACTGGTAGTTTCAGAATTGGCACCACTTCCACATGAAGAATTTCAGATGAAGAAATCAAAGCTCAGACTGACTAACTTGAGTGAAGCTACCCCGCCGGTAAGCGGTGGCAGAGGTGGGGTTAGACGCCCGCTCTGTCTGATTCTCTCCTGTGTCACACTGCCTTCCAGGAGACTGAGGGGAAGTGAGTGCTCTCTGAAAGCTCTATGTCTTTATTCAGAGCTGGGGCTGCAAAGTCGACTGCCTGCGCCTTCGAGGCCAGGCAGGGAGTATATCTGAGTCAGAGAGCAGATCTGCATATCAAAGATGTTGAAATAGTCTTCAACTCTACCAAGAAATAGTGTCTCTTTCTCTCTTTCTTGAAACACTTGGCCTCCTGGATCTATCTTTGAGATTCCCATGTTGGGTTAATGTGGTTTCATCTCCACAATATATAAAAACAAAACAAAACAAAAAAACAGCCATGACAAACCACAGCCTCAGTGTCATAGAGACAATAGGGACTGGTGGGGACCTTGGCTAACTGAAGGGCACGTCCCAGATCTAAGGGGCAGCTGCTTCATAGCTCCAGGTGACTTTCACCATGTAGACACGTGGGGCCAGTGTTGCTGGATCTTCCCATTTTCCAAGAGAAGATGGAAATCTGGAATTTTATGTTAAATCTCTCAATTTTTAACATTGAATTTTTTAACATTCTCAACATTCACTCACATTAAAACAGTAGGTGGGCTAAACCAAAATAGGTCTGCAAGCTGCCGTTCTGAAACCACTGATTTAGAGAATGCTAGTAGCATTCCAGCCTGCAGTGTGGGGATGCGCGAGGAGGAAATGAACCATGCTTTAGCAGGCACTCAGCAAGTGTTTGCTGTTATCGCCCATCTGAGGTTTCTGTTGAAAGTTACCAAAGAACCCCTTCCTGGTGGCTGGAACATGGGAAGGACCAGACACTGGAGCCAGGAGATGCTAAAATGCCAAGTCTATTCCCTTTTCTGGCTTGTGATTTTACAGAAAAATTCCCCTTAAACACATAGTGCTTCTCGAAGCTCCCATTATAACTTAGGAGAGAGGAAACTCACAGCTGTGGGTTTTGGACATGTTTTCTCGAACGATGTCAAACTGGATGGTGGTGTTACTGGCCTCTGGCGTCCGGTTCTGAAAGAGGGTGAGCGGCAGGGGAGTTGCTGGTGGCACCTGTTCCTTCTGGACCGTGGGGTTGTGACGAGTGAACCAGGTCAGGCGGCTGACCTGTGGAACAGAGGTGACTTGTGCAGTATGGGTGGGGGAGAGGCTGCCATCCTTTTCCCACATCCCCTGCCCAGCCCCCCCATAAGCCTCACCTGCCCGCACTTTCCAGAATCAGTGGACATTTCCCCATCTCATCCCCCATCTGTCTCAGTAATCCTCATTCTTGTGTTGGGATCTAACCATCCCACATTTCTAGTTCGCAGACCTTCACCCTAGCCCCAGAGTATTGAGGGATCGGCCATTTCAGCTCATCCCTTTCTCTGGCCACAGGGATTAAATTGGTTCACGGGTGAGCACGTATCTTGAGCTGACTCCATCAATGGGAATCAAGAATTTTGCTAGAAATCCTGGGTCAGAAATGCTTATGTTTCCTTAATGACAAGAAAAGAGACTATATCCCTAGAAGATACTTGGCCCCACACAGGGCCCAAGAATTGAAGCAGAAGTGAGAGATGGATTCTAATGACATTTTCAGAGTCTGGAATCATCCTGTCCCTGAAGCCCAACCCTGGGCTTTTGAGCTTTTTGAACAATGAATCCTCTTTCCTTAAGCCAGTTTGGGTCAGTTTTCTATCGCTTGCAACACAGAGACTCCACAGATACAGCCGTCCACCCAAACGTACCATCTCCTTGGAAGGGGGCTCTGTGAACCAGCTCACAGTGGACACAGTGATCAGGGTGGCTGTGGACAGAATCATGGAGAAGTAGAGGTAGTGGATGCTCTTCACCACAGCGGGGCGCTCATCTGGCTGGTTACACAGAGGCTGCACGTAAATAAAGTCCAGGACCAGCCTAATCAAGCCTAGTAACAGGCCCAAGATCAGGCCCGAGAAGGCACCCTGCAAATCAGAGCAAGACCTTCTTAAAAACGGCAAGAGCTTGGGCCTCCGGAAACCTCAAGAAGCTGTCTCAAGAGCTTGTCTTTCTTGTGACGGTCGCTGCGCGGGTCAGTGATTTGGAGAAGTTCGGAGGTACTTACCTGTTTACCTTTTACGTGAAACAAATCGATTACATATCATTTACTCATTCCCTGTTAACGTAGCTTCCCTGTTCAGTGACCAAAATGCATCGAGATACTTCTGAGAAGCCCCATGGCATTTTGTCAAAGGCGAGGTGGCACCCTCTGTGTGTCTTCCGCCACAGAACTCACCCTCCGTCATGACACCCGAGTTCAGCCTCATGTCTCCTCATAACGCTCCCCCCTCCCTGTGTTCTCCCAGTCCTCAGGGGCAGTGCTTGGCTCTTGCAGGGCAGGGGCTGACCCAGAGCTACCTTTTCATTGGCCCGCTTCCAGAAGCATCCCATGATGAACACCACTGCCACGGGCGGCTGCAGGTAGGAGCTGACGGACTGGATGTAAATGAAGAGCTGGCCGCCCTGGCTGGCCTGGACCACAGGGATCCAGAGGATGGAAACCAGCACCAGCAGAACCACAAACACCCTGGCGCCGACAGAGAGAGGCCTGAGGTTAGTGCCGTCTTCCTTGAACATTTACCTTTATCTTTTTTAAAAAATATTTTTTGATGTATCGTTTATATACCATAAAATTCACCCATTGTAAATGTACAATCTAATAGTTTTTAGTAAATGTATATAGTTGTGCAACCATCACCGCAATCAAGATCAATTACATCCATCACTCCAGAAAGTTCTCATGCCCATTTACAGCTCACTGCTGCTCTCACCCTAAACGATCACTTACCTGCTTCCTGTCCCTCTATTCCATTAAGTGCCATTGTTTGTGCTTCGCCAGTTGGTGGACGTTTGGATTGTTTCTACTTTTCAGTTCTTGTGAATAGTGCTTCTGTGAACCTTTGTATACACATCTTTGTGTAGACATTATGTTTTCATTTCTAGGAATGCAATTGCTAGGTTGCGTGATAAATTTATATTTAACATTTTAAGAAACTGCCAAACCATTTTTGAACAGTTGAACTGTTTTATATTCCCACCTGCAATGTACGAGAGTTCCAGTTTCTCCACCTCCTTGTCTGTCTTTTTGATTGTAGCCATTCTAGTGGGTGTGTTAGTGGTATCTCATGTGGTTTTAATTTGCGTTGCCCTAAAGACTAATGATGTTGAGCATCTTCTCATGCACATACTAGCCATTTATATATCTTCCTCGGTGACGTGTCTATTCCAATCTTTTGGTTGTTGGTCTTACTGTGTTACAAGAGTTCTTCACATATTCTAGATTACAAGTTCTTTATCAGATACACAGCTTGCAAATATTTTCTTCCAGTCTGTGGCGTGTCTTTTCATTTTCTTAATGGTGTCCTTTTGAAGTGGAAATGTTTTAAATTTTTGTGAAGTCCATTGTATCGTTTTTTCTTTTATGGATTGTGCTTTTGGCATCACATCTAAGAACACTTTTCCTCACCCAGGACTAGACAGCCCTCACCATGCATCATCTTGAGTGATGGAGCCCCAAGGTGGTTATTTACATGTAATTTACATAAAATTTACATGCCACTGTATTTCAGTTCCTCCCATTAGGCTTCATTACTCTGCAGAAGCCTTCGTATAGAAACCTTTCCTCCAGTCACAAGAACACCTTCCCCCTTTTACCTAGCTGACTCCTACCCATCCCTCAGGTCCCAACCCTGCATCTCCAGATCTCCTGACTGCCCCATCAGAAGTCATTTGGATTATAGTCATCTATTTGCTTATCTTCCTTCCTCTCCTTTAGCTCCATGAAGGCAAGAACTGAGTCTTTTCTTTTCATGGCTATATGCCCTTGTAACTGGGACATAGTAGGTGCTCATTGAACAGCTCGTGAATGAAAGAATATTCTTGTACATGGAGTCCTGACACTTTTCCTCTCTGCTGTCGGAGAAGGCTGAAACAAGCTGGAAAAGGTGCTGGTTGGACTTTTTGCCTCTGGGTAGGCTCAGCTTTCTCCCCCCCAGGTATCTGGACTTTTCACTCCCCGCCAGTCCCACCTAGGAAAGCCTTACCTGCCCACAATCATGAGCTCCTTCTCAGATGCCCGAGGCCGGAGGTGATTCCAGAGGTCCATGGTGAAGATGGTGCTGGCACTGTTAAAGATGGAGGTGAGGGAGGACATGAGAGCCGCCATCATCACAGCCATCATGAGCCCACGGAGCCCTAGGGGCAGAAGGGAGGTCATGGCCTGGGTCTTTTCCTGTCACAGCTGCTACTTTCTCTCTGTTACCCCAAGCCCAGTGGGCTCAACTCTGAGGAGGCAGAACCTCAGAGGGGATGGCTGGGCAGCACCCCCAGGAGAGCCAGGACTTGGGTTTGGCTGGGGGGGCCCTAGCTCTGGGGCCCAATCCCTGAGCCCAGAGCCTGTTCCTCCCCACAGCCCTCCCAACTTATCCCCTGTCTCAGACCAGAGCCCAGCCCATGTTCTCCTTTCTGGGTGGCCTAGGGAGCCTGGTTTAGGGGTGCGGGGACATTACCCGTGGGCAGGAGTTCCAGCACGAGTTTCGGATACGCGATGTCAGAACAGCCAGAGGGGTTGCTGCAGACCTTCTCGCAGATTTCTGGATCTGCGCACGCCACTTCATCTACAGAAGAAACACAGGCCCAGAGTTGAGCCCAGGCCCTCGGAGCCGCGGGCCTAGGCAGAACATGGCCCAACACAGGCCAGCACCAGGAGGAGGGTTGAGTGTGTGTAAGTTTATAGCTCAGTGAAATGAAAAAGAGCCCAGGCTTTATCAGCTGTGACCTTGTTACTTAACCATTCTGAACTTTAGTTGCCATACCGCAAAAATCAAGATAATAGCGTCATTCTGCTTTGGACATTATAGTGAGAATTGACTGAGGTGACACACGTAAAGCACGTCACACTCAGTCTGCTACACGGGAAGCGCTAGAAGCACTTCAGCTACTGTTACTGTGACCCAGAGGAAGCTGAGCCACTGGTGCCAGTTTTACAGAGGTGTCCTAAGCGGGCTCCTTCCCCTGACCGCCAACAAAGGGGACAAAAGCATCTCAGATCTTTACTGAAGTTCCTCGTGGCTTGACACATGGCAGACGCTTTTAAAATTCCTCTTTCCCTGGCTCATGTGGTTCCACAGCTGTGCCTCATTCTAGACCCAAAGACTCCACCATGCTGGCTCTGAATTTCTCCCTCTTCTTTCTGCATCTCTGTATCAATTCTGTTCTCTCCGGAGCAGCTCCGATTTCTCTAATGTAAATCCATCCACCCCTCCTGGCAACTCTATTCTGCTTCTCCACCTGTTATGATGGACACACCCCAAGCACACAGCATAGGCCTCCTACTTGGAAGACAGAAGAGGAGATAAAAAAAAAAAAGCTATACTAGCGTGCGGCACAGAGTAGGCGATGAGTGAATTTCGGTGGGGAGAGGCTAGCTATCACATTATTGTCTTTTTCATAACCCCGTGGGAAAGGCAGAGGTTACTTTTACATTTTGCACATGAGGAGAAGGTTTCAGAGAGGGGAAGGGATCTGATTATGATCACCAGCAAGATCATGTCACAGCCAAACTTAAACCCGAGTCTCCCAACTTTTCTCTTTTTCAAGAAGGAAGGCTAGGAGAGCGTATCTTTTCCATCTTTAGTGAATCTGGCACAGTGACCCCATCCAGGGCCTAATCCTGGTCACCAGGGCCTGCAGAATACTCCATGTCATCTCAGTGGTTTGGCGCCTGTGTCTGAGTGATACCTTTCTTGTCACTTTTTGTCGCCCCCAGCTTCTCATGTCTGGGCTAACTGTGTTCCTCACCACCATCCCAGAGTCTATCCAGCACCGCTCACCCTATGTCGCCCAGGCTGGTGGGTCCCATATGACTTCTCAAGTCTCTTTTAACAGGTGGGTCTAGGTGTGGCTCCCATGAGTGCTTCCCAGACCCTCTCTCCGCTCAGTCCACAGGGGCTCCATCCTTCCTCCTCATTTGGAGGTGACAGGGCCTGTCAGCCCATCTTCCTTGGGGAGTGGAACCTGCCCTGAAGCTCAGTTTGGGGGTGGAATTGGAGCCCTTCACTGCTTATGCTGCTTTCATCCTCGTTCCAATCCAATGTCAATGTCATGATGACCATTAGCTGAGGCCTCAAATTCACAATGGCCTCAAATGCAGACATTTGACAGTATCTCCAAGGGAGGTGATGTATTTAGCCTCTATATTTTTATTTTCATTAAAAATATTAATGTAATAAACATAAACATGTAAAGTACACCATGATTTTGAAATCTAGTATTGCTGTATCTTCACTTTCTTTTTTGGTGTAGCAGGAGACCTAAGAAATAGAAACAGCCCCAGGCCCTTTTATCCACTGGGAGGCCTGAGAGCTAACTGGTCTTTATAAAACTCCTCCCCGACAGTGATGTCTTATCACGGCTGGGACCCTTCCCTCCACTAACATCCACCAGTAGTGGAGAAAATAGGTGTTTTGACCATCATTAATAATACTAATAGCAATTGCTATGGAATAAAAGCAGATGCCCCCCAAAATGATGGTTCAGTTTTGGACAAAATTAAGATGGCAGATCAAAATGATATTTGATGAGCAGTATTGAGAAGAAACGATCTTACTGAGAAAAATGCTTTTGAGAAGGTCAAAGTTCTTGGCTTTTTATTACTCTTCTGAGGATACTTAGGAGAAGATTAGAAAATATTTACATTCCCGTTGCCAGACACTGCAAGGAACCTCCCAGGCAGGCCAAAGGTCTTGTTTAAGTTTAACTCTACATAGGCTCTGCCTCTTGTTGTCTAAAAACTCCCTATTTTCAAGTTATACCAAGAAGGAGCAAAAACCTCCCTGAAATATATAATTGTTAACTACATAGTTTTTGTTTTACCTTCTAGGAATGCAACCTTCAACCATGAGACATGTGACAGACACAAAGTTTGTGAAGCATGTTTGTTGCAGAAAATTGTGTTTGTTTATTCAATCTAAAAATTATGATCATCGTGGGGAAGTTAGTGGTTCAGCTAAGTTATAAATGAAATTGGTAGCTTTGTGGTCATTAACTCACCCTTCAATAACATCTGCTCACCTGTCTTGGGTTAATCAACTAATTCCTATATGGAGAGGGTTCTCTTATTAGAAAGCTTCAGACCCTCTGATGCTTGAAATAAAGGATGCCTCTAGTAATGTAAATGTAGCTCAAAACCTCCTTCTTCCACAATTCCAACATTCACTGAAGGTTCTCTATGCTTCAAATGCTGCAATAAGCACTACACATACACCTCATTTAATTTTCACAACTGTATGGGGAAGACATTATTATCCCCACTTTGAAGACAAATAAACTGAAGCCCAGAGGTTAAAAAGTTTTTCCAAATCATATAGCTAGAAAATATTATGGCCAGGAATCAAACCCTTAGTTTATTCCATAGCTCAGGTAGGGAAGACTAGCTTTGTAATTAGGTGCATCTCTAGACTCTTGTGTTATATTGTTCTGAGAGTTGTTTTCTTCTCTTTTAATTTCCATGTAAAGTTTCTTTAAAAATATTTGCTAATTCTCAAGTGGACTTAGTGGAAGAAAGGTTTTTGTCCAGGATCACAAGAGCTCAGGACCAGAGCATCCAGTTAAAGATTTAGGAAGGAGCAGGTGGAAATGGAGCAGAGAGAGAAGTGGAAACAGGGAGGCATAGTGGCTTGGCCCTGAGCCTGGAACTTTAGACCTGGGGTTCTCAGGCTTCTGGTGGGCACATTAGAAATAGATGGCTGACACAAGTATATGGAAAAAATGCTCAGCGTCACTAATCATCCAGGAAACACAAATCAAAACCACAATGCGGTATCATCTCGCCCCAGTTAGAATGAGTCTCAACAAAAAGACAAAAAATAACAAATGCTGGTGAGGATGTGGAGAACAAGGAACTCATATATATACTGTGGGCAAGGATGTAAATTAGTATAGCCATTATGGAAAACAGTATGGAGGTTCCTCAAAAAACTAAAATTAGAACTTCCATACAATCCAGCAATCCCACTACAGGGTATATATCCAATGGCAATGAAATCAGCATGTTGAAGAGATGTCTGCACTCCTGGTCTGTGGCAGCACTACTCACATTAGCCAAGACACGGAATCAATCTAAGTGTCCACCAACAGATGAGTGAATAAAGGATGAATGGATATGTGGTACATATACAGCATGGATTATTATATAGCTATGGAAAAGAACAAAATTCTGTCATTCACGACAACAGAGATGAGCTTGGAGGACGCCGTGTTACATGAAATAAGCTGGGCAGAGAAAGATAGATACCACATGTTCTCCCTCATATGTGGGAGCATAAAAAGTTGATGTTACAGAAGTAGAGAGTAGAATAATAGTTATTTGAGGCTGGGAAGGGTAGCGGGAGGCGGGTAGCCAAAGGTTGGTTAATGAATACAAAAATACAGCTAGATAGGAAGAATAAGTTCTAGTGTTCTATAGCACTACAGAGTGACTATAATTATCAATTGATGGTATATTTTCCGACAGCTAGAGGAGCAGATTTTGATTGTTCCCTACACAAAGAAATGATAAATGTTTGAGGTAATAGATATGTTAATTACCCTGATTTGATCATTGCACATTGTATACTTGTATCAAAATATCACACTGTACCCCATAAATATTTACAATTAGAAATAATAATAAAAGCAAAAAAAGAAAAACGAAACAAAGCAGATGGTTGGGCCCTCTCCCCAGGGGTTCTGATGTAGCTGGTTTTAGATAGGACCTGAACGTTTGCATTTCTAACAAGTTCCGAGAAGACACTGCTGGGGGTGGGGAGCACACTTTGAGAAACACTGGTCCAGGCCCCCAAAGACAGGAGAGAGATTTCAGATACACAATGCCCACCTCATCCTCTCTCAATTTCCTTTTGCTCTTATTGCTTGTACCATAGGATAGACTGTTTTAATATAGTTTTAATAGTTTATCTTATTTTTTCACGAGTACCGGACTCATCAGTTACATTACAAAGTCCTTGGGTTCAAGAAACGTGGTGTTATGTCTCATTTGATAATTATTGTTGAGTGGCTGGTTGACTATTAAGGGAGAGGGTCAGGGTGTTGTTATTGATCCTCCAGATGTCCATCCAAGTCTGCAGATGTGACTTCCATGACCCAGAGTCTGGTGTTGGAGTCAGGTCCCAGCTTACCAGGCATTAGCTCAGTAACATCTGGCGAGTAACTTAACCCCGGAATGACTCTAGATTCCTCTTTTTTTCCTTAACCTCCACATCCAATCCATGATTTGTCTGGTTGGCTCCATTCTAAATATGCTTTCAAACCATCCACATGCATTGACCATTGTCCCTTCAGAGAGGACTTCCCTGGAAACCCTGTCTGAAATAGCCTCTGTCCTGCATTCCCTAACCTGTCTTCCTGTTTATCTTCCTCACAGCACTTAGCACGATCAATGATTATCTCATTCATTTCTTTCCTTATTTCTGTCTGTGTCCTCCACCACTGGAATGTAAGTCCCACTGCAGCAAGAATACCATATGTCTTGTTCACTTACAGAGCCCCAGGGTCTGCTAGAACAAGGCCTGGCAGGTAACTGGCTTTCGAAATACGTGTTGAATATGTGGAGGGATAAATAAATGAGTGAATGAATTAATTTCTTCAAACTCCAATGTCTTCATTTGTAAGATGAAAATAACAATACTAGTATCTACCTCATAAGGTCATTTTGAGGACGAAATGAGGCAATACATATATAAAATAGTAATAGTGAACAACTATCGTGCTTGCCACATGCTAGGACCTGCTTTGAGTCTTATGAAATATTATTATTTCCACTTTGCAAGTGAGGAAACGGAAGCAAAGAGAGATGAAATGATTTGTTAATACACGAGGTCACATAGCTTGTAAGTGACAGAGCCAAGATGCAGGCCTGGGAAGTTCCACTCAGAGTCTAAATTCATAACCACCTCACTGTACTGGAAAACTCTTTTTGCAGGGGCTGGCCCTTAGCAAGCGCACAGTGAATACTGGTGGTTTGAAGCCACTTTCTTTGTTCATATGTCAAGCCTTGCTCAATGGCTATACCTTTTCCAAGTCATCACAAAACCCAGATCCCAGTTTTTATCCCCTCTGGACTTTTCCAAGCCTTTTGCCCCTTCCCTGGAAGCAAGATCAGTGACTATTGGGTTCTTCATCCCACCTAGACTGGAGGAACACGATCCCCGATCCCCGAGGCTAGCACTACGGACCACGCCCCCCATTTGCCTTCCCCAACTCTTTCCTCCTGATCCATTTTTTTTTTTTTGAGACAGAATCTAGCTCTGTTGCCCTGGGTAGAGTGCAGTGGCATCATCATAGCTCACTGCAACCTCAAACTCATGGACTCAAGTGATCCTCTTGCTTCAGCCTCCCGAGAAGCTGAGACTACAGGTGCGCACCATGATGCCCGGCTAATTTTTCCTGTTTTTAGTAGAGACAGGGTCTCACTCTTGCTCAGGCTGGTCTTGAACTCCTAAACTCAAGCAATCCTCCTGCCCCGGCTTCCCAGAGTGCTAGGATTACAGGCATGATCCACCACATCCAGCCTTCTCCTAATTCTTAAGGGTTCTAAATTATTTTGACTGAACTGCTTAGCCAACTATAGACCATTTTCATCCTGCCCTTTCTTTACTTCTGTTTAATGTCATGTGGGATAAGGCTTAGGGGATTTTTCACTCCCCTTTAGTTAGTAACAGCCTTGCCAGATATGGAGGAAAGCTTGCTGTTTGAGGGGAGACGAGGAGAGCTTCTTTCCATACAGATCATCAGTTCCTGACACTGCAGTGACTCCAAATAGCATGGCCCCTTCCTCAGTATTGTTTATCTCCATAGTTCAAACCTATCCCTTTACCACATTAAAAACAGAACAAAACAAAAACAAAAACACTAAGGCAAATACTCTACAGGCCTTGATATCCCCTGATATTTGTTAAGAAAAGTATCCAAAAAAGAGTTCCATTGGGCCAAAGTCACCAAACCACTCAGCTCAAACATTAAAGCATGAGAGGAACCTCCACATTAGACTTAGGGAACTGACAACTGAAGCCACAAGACTTTAGCCTAGTTGGTTTCAAAAGAATCCAGTTGAGGCAAGGTCCCAGTTGAATCTGCACTCCATTTGGCTTGGGACACCAACAGGACCTGCCCATTGAACCAGTGTTGCCCACTGAACAGCTTAGATTCAGTAGATGCCAGATGGAGACACCTCAGTCCAATCACCAAGAAAGGACTCTAGTCACATTCTCTCAGGGCAGCCAGCAATATGTTTAGAGCACTTCACAGGGGCTGAGACTCACAGGCAGATGACCTCTTCTCCCAACCTTCTTCTCACCTGGGAAGAGGATGCGGCTGACCATACCAGGGAACACCATTATGAAAAGGGGCAGCACCTTCAGGTATGCGGCCATCAGAGAGCCACCTTTAGCATGGGACAGGTTCTTGGCAGCCAGACTTCGCTGAACGATCACCTGGAAAACAGCGAGGGTGATTGGAAGCTGAGATGGTTTTCTCTTAAGGCAAACTAGGTGTGTATAGCTTCTTGGTGGATGTAGTAGACTTAGGATCTTGTCTTCTCTGAGGAAGCATCTCTTTCCTGCTCTCAGTCCCTGTGGTCCAATTGGGGTAGCTATGACTTCCATCCTGTTTCCTCTCTACTCCTTTATCCAAGGGGTTAGATCTAGCCAATTAGAGCTCTGCACAGAATTACTCTACCTCTCTGGCTACCATGAAAATTATGGAAAAGCATACACCCAAGGCAATCCAATTACAACTGTCCATGGGACTTCTTCCTAAAAAAGGGCACCCAGTAGGTATTTGTTGAACAAATGATGTCCAAATGATGACATTTCAACCTCCACTTAAATGTATTATCTCCTTTGCTGACTGGATCTTCCCAGGCATTAGGCAGTATGTATTAATTTTTCCCCTTTGCAGATATCAGCAGCTTTGGACTTGCCACCAGCATTTGCAAAAGCAAGAAGTAAAATATTCTGTAGCACAGTGGAGAGGAAAGAGCAGTCAAGAAAGGACGCAGGGAAAACACAAATGAGAGAACAGACGGAGGGAGAAAAAGGCACAGATTTTCAGCCACCCCAAGGAAAGAAGCAAAAAGAAGGAAAACAAGCTGCCCCGCCTGCTGTTCTGTACCTGATCCGTGCACCAGTACCAGAGGGATGGGATGGACATTCCAAACAGGACCCCCGGCCACGGGAGATCAGATGTCAGTGGATCTCGGAAAATATGGAAGGAGTCTTCTCGGGGCAGCCCACAGCTACTGTTCTCACTCCGGTTGCTAGCCAGGGCCAAGAAATACTTCTCCTTCAGACCTTCCATCCCACCAACTGCAGCAAAACCTGGAATTCAGAGGAGCCTGTTTGCCAGGAACTTAGCAAGTCCCCCATAGCAAGTGATGAGGGAATGGTTAGACATCAGTGAGCTTCTCCTAGGAGCAGACCTACTAAAAAATGTTGGTCCCCTTAAGGGTTCTTAACCCTCACCCTGTTTTTAAAATGCCTTTGGTGGTATTTTATGCATATGGATTGTGTTGGGGCTCAGAAATTGCTGTCCCACAATATGGCACCTTTGACATGCTGAACTGAAGCAGCCTCAAGGTCTCCCTGACCTTCCCAACCTCTGTCTCTCAGTCCTCAGATGTTCTCTGAAGTTCCCTCGTCTGTCTAAAGTCTGGACCCGCCAAAGAAGAAAATAGTTACCTCCAGTCCCTTCCCTGAGTTCTCACTAACTGAACTCATATCGTGGGAAGAAAGACTAAAGTCTCTAACACACCTGGACAGACTTTTGTCACAAGCCATTGTCTGCTCTGTGGGCCCAACAGATTGTGTCCCAGGCCACCATATGTTCTTCAAGCCCATTGAATTTCTGGAAAAATCATTTACTACCCTCCTAAAATCATCCACACTTCCCCATCTTCCTTTCCCCTAAGGAGTAGGGTATGTAAGCATCAGTACCCCATTAGGATATTGGGCAATCTGTGTGATTCTCCCCGGGCATGCTTACGAATGTGTATGCCTCTTCTCTTCTTAATCTGCATTTTTCAGTTGACTTTTCAGTGAAACTTAAGTTTTCCCTTTGCCCCACAATTGCTTCTCAGAATAATATTTCTTTCTTCCTCCCTCCCTCTCTTTTCTTTTCTTTCTTCTTTCTTTCTTTGTCTTGCTCTGTTGCCCAGGCTAGAGTGCAGTGGCATCATCATAGCTCACTGCAACCTCCAACTCCTGGGCTCAAGTGATCCTCTTGCCTCAGCCTCCCGAGTAGCTGGAACTACAGGTGCATGCCACCACACCTGGCCCCATATTTCTCATATCTATACTGGAGGATGATTTCTGAAGAATGGGCTGAGACCCACACCCAACTGTGAGAGAACCCAGCTTATCCTTCTGTGAACTATAAGATAACAGGGAGACTCTTCCCTCTGCAAGAACGAGGAAGCAGAAAACTGTCAAGGGGACCATGAAAAGATGGTACGATCCAAAAGAAGAAGCCCAGAACTCCCTGGAAGTTTTATCCTGTCCTTCCCAAATTCATAGAAACGATCAATGAAACATACAAATGGGGTTATCCCTGCAACAGCACTGATGTGAGTTGTTCAAGAGTACATGTGAAAACCCGCAGACAGATGCCTTGCAGGGGGATGTCTACTAGATATAGTAGATTGATGAAGATCGTTGAGGGTTGATCTATAATCCCTCTCCTGACTGGTTGTAATAATTTAAATAATTAAACTCCCCCATTGAGACCCCACACTTTTATGGGGAAATATCTGGAGGTTTGGCTAAGAATAACAGACCATGTGAAGAGCTAACATTTGGCTTTCGTGCCTCTGAAACCTGAAGTATTACCAGCTGCTGGCGTAATTCTGAGACGTGCAAAGGTTTGTGATGTTATTTATGATAGTGACCACTCCAAGCATTTAGCTAGTGAGGCTAGACATTTGTCCTTCATATATTCATTACTCATTTGTATTTCCTCTTTATACATAACAGTAAAGTTTATTTCTTCGTAAGGGTCCCAAATGTTTTTTTTGTTGAAGTTAATCACAAGCAACTTTTTGTTGCCGTTTGTATTGGGAAACTAATGTATTATTCCATGATTATTTCTTTGAATTTTTGTTTCAAAGACAAAAGTGACATATACACAAAATTCAAACTGTGCAGAAAGGTACAATATTAAAGTACGAGTCTTGCCTATACTCTTGACTTCTGCTCCTAGACTCTTCCCATAAAATTTGTTACCAGGCTACCTTCCCACTGTTGCTATCAGACAGTATGATGGTTTTAATGGCATGAGATCTGAACCCAGTCTGCCTGGGTTTGTATCCTGGCTTTGAACCCTAGCTTTATTAGCTATGTGACTGTAGGCATGTCGTTTAACAGTTACCACTTTAGTTTTTTCATTTAAAAAAAAGTGACAATAATACCAACATTATCAGGTTGTTATGGACCTTAAATGGGATAAAGCATCTGGATCACATGTGTTTTAATAGTTATTACTTTTTCAACATTTTGTTTAAGATAATTTGAGACTTACAGAAGAGTTGTAAAAGTAATAGAGAGTCCCCATATACCCTACATCCAATGTTATCATCTTACATAATCACAGTAATCAAGGCTAAAAAATTAACATTGTCTCTGGTCTGAATGTGCCTCTCTAAAATTCACATGTTGAAATCCTAACCCCCAAGGTAATGGGAACTTAGGATGTGATTAGGTCACGTGGGCTGTGTCCTCATGGATGGCATTCATGCCCTTATAAAAGACCCTGGGTAGCTAGCAAGCCCCTTCCAGGATGCAGCAAGAAGGCACCATCTATGAAGAACAGGCCTGATCAGACACCACATCTGCAGGCGCTTTGATCTTGGACTCATCAGCCTCCAGAACTGTGAGAAATACATGTTTGTTGATATTTTATTGTATATAGCAACTCAAACAGACTAAGACAAAATTGGTACAATACTATTAACGATACTACAGATCTGAAGTCTTCAGATGTCACCACTCATGTTCCTTTCTCTCCCGACACGCAGTCCAGGATCCCACATGGCGTTTGTGATGTATGTCTCCTTAGTTTCCTCCACTCCATGGTAGCTCCTCAGTCTTTCCTTGTTTCTCACGCCCTTGACACTTTTGAAGAATACTGGTTAGGTATTTTGTGAAATGCCCCTCAACTTGGGTTTGTCTCATGTTTACTTGCGATTAAATTGAGGTTGTGTGTTTTTGGCAAGAATGTCACAGAGGAGATTTTGCGTCCTCCATGCACCATACCATACATGGCATCGGGACATCTTATTACTGGTGACATTAACCTTCATTATTTAGGTATAGTAGTGGGTGCCAGGTTTCTCCACTTGAAAAGTGACTATTTTTTCCTTTGTAATTAATAAATATTTGGGCCATGATACTTTGAGACTGTGCAAATATCCTGTTTCTTCATAAACTTTCACCCATTAACTTTAGCACTGATCACTGGATCTCGCCTGTGGCAATTATTACTATGGTGCATTAATGGTGATTCTTCTATTTCTCTCACTTCATCTGCATGGATTAATTAGAATCTTCTGTAAGGAAGTGCTATCCCTTTGCCCTCTTTTATTTACTTATTCAATATTTTTCCCCATCAGTATAAGAAGGAATATTAATTTTTACTTTGAAAAATCATAAGTTTCCATATTAAGCACAGTTCCCTTCTAGCTAAAATAACCGGGCCTCAAGCAAAACACCTGCGACAGGAATCCCCAAGTAGTGTGCTTTTTGATAGCTGGATTTGCTGATCACAGTGATGAGAAAAGATGTCCCTGTTTGAGAGAGGTGCTGTCATCCACCCAAGTGACCCTGGGACCCCACTTACTGTAGCCCATCAAGGTGACTGCTCCTATCAGCATGATCAGAGTCTGCAGAGCATCTGTGTAGATCACAGCAGCCAGGCCACCTGTGGGGATGAGCACCAAGGTAAGGGCCAGGTAGTCTGACGAAGAGGAGTTACTCTGGGTCACAAAGGGAACTTGGAAGGTCAAGACCTGACGGGAGATTTCTCAGCGTTGATTGATTGCAAAGGTGGCCACGATCAACTGCTCTCTGTGCACTCCCATTTTGCAACGTGACTCCACTGCTTCTTTCATGTTGAGATGAAGTTGACATCTCTACCTCTTAAATATGGGCTTGGCCATGTGACTTGCTTTGGCCAATAGAATATGGCGAAAGTGATATTGTGTATCTCCCAGCCTGGGCCTCAGGGAGCCCTGCAGCTTCTGCACTTACCCTCGAGTCACCCTGAGACCACCATGCTTTAGGAAGCCCAGTGTAAGCTAATGGAAGATGCTGACCCACATGGAGGAGAAGCCCAGCCAACAGCCCAAGCTAACTGCCAGCCATGTGGGTGAGGCCACCTTGTCCCAGCTAGCTGTTCCAGGTGCTACCTAATTGCAATTCAGTGGAGCCAGGTGATACCAGGCAACCCATGGAATTGTGGGGAATAATAGACCATTGTTGTTTCAAGTCCTTAAATTTGTGGGTGGTTTGTTACACACCAATTTCTAACTGATATAGGAAGTAATGCTTGGGCCATAGTCTCCAAGCTCCAACATTGATTGATTGATTGATTGAGACAGGGTCTCACTCTGTTGCCTCATCATGAGGGCAGTGATGTCATCATAGCTCACTGCAACTTTCAACTCCTGGGCTCAAATGATCCTCCTGCCTCAGCTTCCCAAGTAGCTGGGACTATAGGCAAACACCACCATGCCTGGCTGAAATGTTTTTATTTTTAACATTGGAAAGAGGATGCGAATACTAGGTATTCAGAGCCCCTTAGACTTCCTGAACAGGGGCGTGGTGGTCTGCCTCTGGGGATTCTTGCTGGCTTTGCCACTTAGAAAAATCTCTGGAACAACAATATTAGTAGCAAACCCATCAGCATATGGACAGAGCAATCTTTCCAGTCTTTTCCCTGTATCTCCCTCCTTCCTCCTTCTCTAAGGAGAAAGGACACTCACCTGATACGAACCTGTTTACTAGAGGGCACAGTCACTGTGCAATAAAAAAAAAAAAAAAACAAAACTGTGCCCGTGGGTGTGGTGTCCTTGACTCCTCCTTCCTTGCCAGCAGGAATGGGCCTCTCACAAGTGGGAGAAGACCTGGCTTAGATCCTGGCCTTAATTCTCCGCTGTGTGCTCGTGCAATGAGTCAGCCTGAACAGAGCGAGATCCTGACATTTGGCACCACTTAACCCCATCCTCCTGTCTACACTAACGTTTACTGAGCATCTATCCCATGTCAGACACCGTGGGAGCCTTTCATTCAGTCATTCACCAAATACCTGGTGAGCGCCTGCTAAGTTCTATGTGGTAGGAATACAGAGGCCAACAAAATGGCACATCCCCTGCCCTCATGGAGCTGCAGTCTACCAGGGGAGACAGACCCCAAAACAAGGAACACGAAGATAAACTGGCTGCCCTCCCCTCCCCAGGCCCCAGGCACATGGCTTCTGTCACCTCTGACAACTCAGCCAACATATTTCTGTATCAGAGGACCTTGCATATGTTAAATTTTGCCACTTTTCTGTTTAGAGCGTCCAACAGTGTTCCATGGCACTTAGAGAGGCCTTACCTGAACATTCTATGTAAAAAAAAAATAAACAAAAAAACCTTCCTCCATTATTCCCCATCTCTTCACCCTGCTTAATTTTCCTTCATAGTACTTATCAGGTTATAATAGTATCTCCAGACATTCTTCACTAATTTCCTTGCTCACTATTTGTCTCCCATCTCCACTAGAATGTAAGTTCCTCTGCGGTAGAGACTTTTGTCTGTCTTGTTTACACACATGACACCCGGCACATAGTAGGTAACATTATCTACACACACACACACACACAGACACACACACACACGTGCACGCACATGGAGGGAATTATGTTATACCAAGAGGAGGCAGAGAAAGGTGGAAATGGAGCAGATGATGAAAGGGTGAATATTACAACAGACACTTGTGAAGGCCCCATTACATGCCAGGCAGGTCTGAGGGAGGAAGATGCAGCTGCCTGACCTCGAGTTCCGGAATCACAGTTGTTTATTATCCAGCCTCATATCATACATGTGTATGTATGTGCTCAGCACTTAGTGGGTTCTCAACAAATAGTTCTGGGACACATGGATGGGAAAACATGTTAGGCAGTTGTGCATTTTTTAAATTCTTTCTCTTATCAGGCAATCCTCTTCCTTTGGATAATGGCCAAGAGAAATCCTATTAGCGAGGGCAGTGGAGTGAGGTTTAAGAATAAATGGTCTTAACACACTGGAACATCAGAAGATGGGTCAGGAAAACATGAGGGAGACACAGCTCCTGCCTACAACCTCTCCCAGCATCACCCCCATTCATACCTGCTACAGTGTAGACAGCCGTGATGGCCAGCAGCCCAACGATGGCCAGGTACAGATCCAGGTGCAAAGACTGCTGAATAAAGATGGCGCCTGCGTACATGTCCACCTGCAGAGACAGGAAGTCAATGGATGAATAAACGAATGGATGAACAAATGAATAAATGAATGAATGGACATGGGCAGCACAGGTTCCCGGCCATCAGGCCCTCGCCTAGATTCTGACAAACACAAAAGAGTCACGCATTGTCCCTTCTTCATCCGTCTTGTCCCAGATCAGGGATCTCACACGGGAGCCCTGTGAGCTTTTAAGTTTGAGACCCCTGCCCTGGGCTGATGAACAAGCTCCTCAATGGTCTGGCTTCTGCTTCTGTCCGTCCTCCACACTGCCACCTTCATCAAACCATCGCGATCTCATCATCCTTCTCACCCCATTTAAAACCCTTGAGTAGCTCCCCACTGCTCCAAGACACAGACTGAATAAATAAGTTAGAGCTGCATGCCAGGCCCTCATGTCCTTTGCTCACTTTGTATCCAGGTGCTTATAATACTCCCCATCTCTCCAACAAGTCACACCGACCCGTGCTTCCCAGCTTTTGCTCGCGCTGGTCCACCCCTCTGAAAGGCCAATATCCCTTTAACTGTTAAACTCCTCCTGAGATGGAACTTCTCTGAGGCAGCTTCCCCATATCTGCTTCCCACCAGACTGCCAGCGAACATTCTAGAAAGGAGCCTGTCTGTGAGTCCTTTGGCTGGAGCTGGCATATGTCCATCATTGTTTGGATTGAATGAAATTCCTTCTGCCCCCGCAACCCCCTCCCTTAGGACAAGCTGCTCCCCACCCCTGCCTGGAAGGGAAGACAGCTTCAGCGTGGCCAGGCCAGGCAGGCAGCACATGCCCAGAGGTGGCAAAGCACCTGCTCTGTGCCACTTTCTGGGAGATCTGCCCATCCAAAGGTCAGGGTGGGGCAGGCCCAATCGGCACCATCGGCATATCTGAGTAACAGCTCATAACTGCCTAATCCCAGGCGGGAGAAAATAGCCCTTCCTAAGGGCTGGTTGGGCTCTTGGAGTCCCATTCCGGAACACACACCTTCCTGAGATGCTGCGTAAGAAGCTTCGGTGGAGGAAGAGAGGGAGTCCTTCCCTTGGCCTTTTCTCCCAACCTCCTCTGCCCACCCCTCCCGTCTCCCTCTAACCTCCCCAAGCCTGCCCAAGAGAACGGAAACAGGAGTGGGCAGGGGACATCCCCAGCAAAGGACTGGGACTTATCCTCTCCCCATGCCGCAGGGGCGTGGCCAGGCTGTGTCCCCGCCTTACCGAGATCTTGGTGAAGATGTAGATAAACAGGTAGAGCACAGCCAGGGTGATGGGGATCCTGCTGCCGCCGAAGCGCCTCCTTAGGTATTCTGGCATCGTGGTGACCTGGAGGTCAGAGCTGAGCATTCACCACCGGCGGGTTCTGGGCACTTGGCCTCCTGGCACCAGCCCTTCCTGCCCCTTCCCTGCTCTCCAAACTCAGAAGCACAAACGGTCCTTAGTCTTGGGACTCCCACCGGGAGACTTGAGGGAGAAGCAAATGGGGCCAAAGGGGTGTGGCACAGAGGAATTGGGGTTCCACCCAGGGGTGCGAAGCCCATGATCATATTCCCAAACCGGAGGCATCTGTGCACCCCATCCCAAAGTTGCCATATCCTACATTGTTATTTACTCAAAGTTTTTCTTTAAACCAACTCACCTTTTTATTTAAAATAAATGTATCTAAAAAGGAGAAGTTTAAATCACCACTTTAAATGGAAAATCAAATGTAAGGAGACCAGCAAAAATAAATATAGGGATAATGAAACAATTCATTCACTTTCTGTTCTCTTCTGGCAACTTACTGTTGCACACCAAAGACTCTGGACCCAGAAGGTACTTATTCCTTCTTGAGAGAGAGAGAGAGAGAGGGAGAGAGAGAGTTGTTGGACAGAGGTGTTAAAGGCACACCGGCTGTGACATGAGACTCCCCTTTGAGTCCATCAAAAAACTGAAAGAGGAAAAGTGGAAAAGGGAATAACTTCACCCTGTGATTCAGTGTCGTTGGCCCCATGTCCAACCCCTAAACTCATCTCAAGAATCTCCCTCTGTCCATGTTCCAAACTTTGGGAAAATTGCTCCACTGTAAACCCTGAGCCTGGTCACCAGGAGAAGCAGGGAATTCTAATAACAGAACACGCAGGCTCCAGAGACATTCTGAATTCGGGTGGCTCTCTCTTGCCCTTGGGGGTGTGGTCTGAGGGCAGGAGGTACCGTGGGTACCCTGGAGGCTGAGCCATGCCACTGAGAGCTACTGTTTGGGTTGTAATTTTCTTGGAGTTTGGCATTTTCTTTCTCAATCTTCTTGTCTCCACTGCACCCCTCCAGACTTGGGGTGAAACAACACCATAGCTTGACTCTGGGACCTCAGACCGACAAGAGTCCTTCCATGAGGTACTAGATCTTGGATGGGGAAGGGAGTAATGATTTGCAGAAATGTTTGCAGCCTCTTCCCCAGGCTGCTGTGGCTTGGGTGTTCCCGAGCCTAACCCAGGAAAAAGACTAATGGGTCCCCAGCTGGAAGCTGATAAATAGCAAGCTGCCCATTGTAAGGTCAGACTGGGAAGGCAGAGGACGCTGGAGGGGAGATTGGGAGATGCTTGCTTGAAGAATAGTAAATGTTGGCTGTGGAATACAGGCGTTCATGCCTATAGCAGTGTTCAGTGTAAAATTAAATTTTATTACGTGTTTCAAATTTTTTTCATAATAAGATGTTGGAAAAAAGTGAACTCCAGGAATAAATGGACATTTTTATATAGGAAAAAAATAAAAAGCTCTCTTTCTTTTTCCTCCCCTCCAAAGGCCAACTCGGGACTCCAATCTTAATCAACGTTTTGCCTCAACCTTCAGATCTGCTGCAAGGCAGACACAGCAAACCACAAGTACCGCAAGTGCCTTGTGCTGAACTGTGACACTTGATCAGGGAATAATACAAGGAAAGAGTCAATCAAACATTACCGAACGTAGGATGTATTCCTGGTGCTGGCACAAGGGCTAATCAGAGACGGCGTGAGGGCTTCAGCCCATTCAGGTACACGCACCAAGGGAGACACTCCTTGAGCGGGTTCGCTATCTAATCTGTGGCGATAACTGCCACCTGGCCTTCGTGAGGAGTTAGAGTCCTGGCATCCTGACAGCCTCTATTACCCATTGACCTTCACTGCAATCTAGAGAGAGAGGCACAGCCTCCACGTGCAGGACGTTTCTAATGAGTTAAGAAA
>CAUYSK010019447.1:0-20545 GCA_963575035.1 Avahi laniger | reverse complement strand
AAACTATATATCCAGCAAAGAATTAATATTCAGAATCTATAAGGAACTCAATACAATCTGCCACAAAAACCAAATAACCTCATCAAAAAGTGGGCAAAGGACAGGAACATACATTTTTCAAAAGAAGATATACGAATGGCCAGCAAATATATGAAAAAATGCTCAAATTTACTAATCATCAGGGAAAGGCAAATTAAAACCACAGTGAGATATCACCTTGACCCTGTCAGAATGGTCATTATTAAAAGTCAAAAAATGATAGGTGTGGTGAAAAGGGAGTACTTATACACTGTTGGTGGAAATGTAAATTAGTACAACCTCTATGGAAAACAGTGTAGAGATTCCTCAAAGAACTAAAAGTAGATCTACCATTTGATCTAGCAAATCCACTACTGGGTATCTACTTACAGGAAGAGAAGTCACTATATCAAAAAGATACATGTACTTGTTTGTTTATCACACAATTCACAATTGTAAGCATATGACATCAGCCTAAGAGTCCATAAAATGATGAGTGGATAAAGAAAATGTGATTATATCTATATCTATATCATCTGTATATATATATGTATATATATACATACACACACATACACACACCTAGATCGATCGATCTATCTATTTATCTACACACACATCATAGAATACTACTCAGCCTTAAGAAGAGAAAGAAATAACGTCTTTTGCAGCCACTTGGGTGGAAGTGGAGGCCATTATCCTAAATATAGTATCTCAGAAATGGAAAAACAAATACCACATGTACTCACTTAAAAGTGGGAACTGAATGATGAGTATACATGGTAATACAGAGTGGTATAAGGGACTTCGGAGACTGGGAAAGGAGGAGGGTAAGAAGAGGGTGAGGGATTAAAAACTACCTCTCAGTTACATTGTATACTATTCTAGTGATGAGTACACTAAAGTCCTGACTTCACTGCTACACAATTGATCCATGTAACAAAACACTTGTATACTCTAAATCTATTAAATAAAAGTGTTTTGTATTAACTTAGATTGCATTATCTCATCTCATCCAATAATAAAATGATTTTGTAAGGATTTTATATAACAGTTGACCTATTTTAAATTATAGTCTATGGAATTATTCTGTCTAAAATGGCTTGAGTTAATGAATTTATTCTATTCCAAATTTATTTTGATATTAGGAAAACATTATTTGTGGCATTGTAAATTCTTCAGTGGTTTAAATTTTATTTAATCAAAACTGTCTTTTCTCATTCTATTCAAATTAAATTGATGAATTCTAGTTTGGTTTCCACTTATCTAATGCTTTGGTTTGGATAGAATTTGGGATGGGAGAATGGGAAAAATTTTAGAAAAAAATAATAGAACTAGAATAAAGTGGAAAAATGAAGTTTGGGTCTGGTATTTTCTCAAATGAATTTAACTGACCTGACAATTGAGACTAGTCTTTTAGCATTCTTCAGTCAAAATTATGCATTTATCTTTCTGAAAGAAAAAATACTCTACTAGCAGTGATACATTTCCTTCTTATCCAGCTTTAAATTTTAATCAGTTCATTTATTCATCCCCTAAAATTCACGCATTCTGATACTTCCTGCTGTCACAGATTTGTAGCCTGAAATAAATCCTGACACACAGTAGCTACTCATAATTTGCTAGACCTAAATAAGAGAAAATAAGGCACGTTATTAATTGTTAAGTCTTTGTTTTAGAGGGCCTATATTTCTCCCTCTCAGATAACTGCTGTTAGTGGGTACATGGCTCCTGGATAATAGAGTTGAATTGCATCACCTTCCTGGTGAGGGATTGTACACATCATACTTGTATTAAAGGAAACATGCATAGCTGTAGGCTAAAATGCAAATTTTGTGTTAACCTAATAGATAAGGCACCACTGTTAAAGGAAAACGTGAGCATTGCTTGCTTCAAAATATGGATCCTAGCTATTCCTGTGACCCAAGTTCATTCTGCTCTCTGGTTAGGGTTACACTAGTAGAAAATCTTAAGAATCATTGACCGGGGTACATTGGATGAATTGGTATGCTGGGGAAGGATTTGGGGAAGTTTCATTTTATTAATAGATTGCTGATTTGTTTGGTAAAGCAAGTCCTGCTCTTGTAGAAAATCTGATAGCAGGGACACTGTGGTGATGCTTGTTTCTTTTGTTGCCATCTTTGTTTGTGAATTTAGAAAAGTTACTCGACATCGATAAATCTTAGACTTTCCTCATTTATAAACAGGACAGGACAATTTACTGTCTGAGAAATTAATCACCGTAAGTCACTTTTGAAAATTTTGCACATGCCTAATTGCAATAACCAGCAAAACACCATTAATAATAAGCACATTTTATAAGACCACAAATAGTTTCTCATTGCCAGTGGGTATCATTTGTGCTCACTGATTAATGTATTGGCTAAACGTTTTTTATTAATGAGAGCAAGAGAGAACAAATACCACATTAGAAAAGATGTCGTGCAATGTGTCAATACGGGAACATAGGTCAAATGGGCCACATTAGAAAAGGGTTGTAGATCAAATATTAACATGGTGTCATTTAAACATTTGCTTCATTCATTCCTCACTGGGAAACCTATTAACCATTGAAGGACTTTCCAATAAATTAATTTTGAAGCAAACACATTATTTCCAGACCTGACCTTTATTTGTTTTTGTTTTGAGAATAGCCTAATACGAAAGTATAAAATGGTTTTACAAACATTTATGCAGTTCTGTGCTGTTTTGTAAAATACTTAGATTCTGAACAAGAAGTGTATGTCAGAGTAGTCTTGCTATTTAAAGGAAACCTATGGAAATGTCTTGTTGGTAATATATGTTTTTCACTACCAAAGCGATGAGTGATCAATATAGACAATTAAGAGAACAAATATCCCTGATACCAAAACACAATCATTTGTATTACTTTGCTTTTAAATAGCATGTGCCTACTTTGTTAAAGCTGAATGAGCATATACTTATGAATTTAACCATTTTATGTAAGTTTTGCATACCTCAAGTTTCACTTACATTGAAAGCTAAGTAAACAGGTTCATACCATTCTGAGCCTTTTGAGTCTGTCTTCTTTTTTGTCAACATTTCTGTGAGGCTCTTTCATGTTGTATGAACAATATTTTATTAATTAGCATTGATTGGGGAATGGTTTCGCTTCAATTGTATGTCACAGCTTATTTGTATGTCACTGCTAATTTGTTTATATATTCTATATTAATGGACATTTGACTTGTTTCCCGTTAGGGAGCATTCAGCATCGTACTGTCATAAACATTCTTATACATGTCTTCAGATGAATATATGGTTCTTACGTTTTAGGAAATGCTTAAAAGTGGAACGTTTTAGGTCATGAACTATCCCCAAATAAAGCTTTAGTATGTATTTACTAACAATTTTCCAAAGTAGATGTACCAGTATAAAATCTCATCAGAAGTTCCACTGTCACCTTTATTATAATTTGAGTGACTCTGTGTGAACTTTATATTTTATGTGTCTATATGAGGAACACACAATAATTATATCAGAAATAATTATATCAGTTTTTGTCCTTATTCTTCACAAACTGACTGTGTTGCATTGGTTAAGTCATGTAATGACTCTGAGTTGGATGAAGGAGAAATTACAAGTCCCCTTATAATTAGTGAATAAAATTAATACAATCCACTCTTGATACATTTTTCCTTTCTCACTATGTCTAGTATTGAGTTCCTTTTGTTGGTAACAGAGCACAGTTATCATAGCTTAAGCCACCCAGTCTGTGGCATTTCATTATAGCAGCTCAAAATGACTAACGTAGAAATTAGTATGAAGAAAGTGGGTGCTTCCATAACAAATAACCTAAAAATGTAGAAGCAGCTTTGAAAGTGGATTATGAGCAGAGGCTGGAAGAGTTTCGAGGTATATGCTAGAAAAAGCTGATATTGCCATGAAGGTACTGCTGGGTACAATTCTAGTGATGTCTCAGAAAGAGGAGAGCTAAAGAGAAAGTCTCTGTCTTCTTAGAGAATGGATAAAATAATCGTGAACAGAATGTTGGTAGAAATATGGATAGCAAAGGCCATTCTGACGAGGTCTCGGGTGGAATTGAAAAACCTGTTATTTAAAAGCAGAAGAAAAGCAGTCTTTGTTATAAAGTGGCAAAGAATTTTACTGAATTGTGTTTTTATTCTAGAGTGTTGTGGAAGATAGAACTTGTGAGGGATGCAGTTGGATATTTAGCTGGGTAGATTAATAAGCAAAGTGCTGACGGAGTGGCTTGCTTTCTCTTCAATGCTTATAGTAAAATCCAAGAAGAGAGAAATTAATTTAAGATGGAATTGTTAAACAAAAGAAAACAATTTAAAAATAGGGAAAATTCTTAACGTGCCCATATTACAAAAAGTGAGAAAACATGTTCAGAAGAGAACACTAAGGATGTGGCACACAGACCATTTGATTAGAAGATTAGTGTTGGTGTGAACCACAGACTTAATCAACCACCCTGGCAGGAGCACTGCTAGTTTGGACTGAAGGGAATGAGGATGAAGACAGGATAAAATTAAGAAAAGCAATTGGACAAATTGGATTTTACAGAATGGATTCATAATCATATTAGGCTGTAAATCTGTGTTATTCTTCAAGACGAAGGAAGAATAACCTGTAAACTCAGAACTTTTGGAGGCCAAGGCAGGAGGGTCACTTGAGGCCAGGAGCTCAAGACCACCATGAGCAAAATAGGGAGACCACCATCCCTACAGAAAAATTTAAAAATTTGGACTGGCATGATGGTGCAGCTTATAGACTTAGCTACTTGGGAGGCTGAGGTAAGAGCATTATTTGAGACCAGGACTTCCAGGGTACAGTGAGCTATGATTATGTCACTATACTCCAGCATGTGTGACACAGTGAGACTCTGTCTGGAATAGCCACAGGGGCAGGACCCTTGCACAGTAGAACTCTGGGGGCAAGGTAGCCCTTGACCAACAGAGCTGCTGGAGCAGGACCACCACTCTAGTGGGTTTAGAAGACAGAATCTTTTCCTCAGCAGGTCTAGAAGGCAGACTATCAAGTCAAAGAGGATTATTCTCCAGCCTTAAGAATTTATGGAGTTCGCCTTGCTAGGTTTTGGGCTTATTTAGCACCCATCATCCCTTCCTTCTTTTCTATTTCTCCCTTTGCTAATGAGAATGCCTCTCCTATCCCTGTCCCACATTGTATTTTTGAAGCACATAATTCATTGGTTTCACAGGATCACCATGAAAGAGGAATTTTGCCTTGGGATGTACCTCCAGTCTCCAGTCTCTTCTATATCTTATTTACAGGATACATCAATTGGTATGAGGATGTTGGGATAGAATGAGTATATTTTGCATCTGAGGAGAATATAAATTTTGGGAGGCCAGGAACAGGATGCTATGGATTGAATAGCTGTATCTCCTCAAATTCATATGTTCATTTCTTAATCACCATTGTGATGGTATTTGGAACTGGATGTTTGGAGGTAATTAGATTTAGATGAGGCCATTAGGGTGGAGTCCTCATGATGGTATTAGTGTCCTTATAAAAAGAGACCAGAGAAGTTGCAAATGCTCTCTTTCTCTCCCCAATCCCGGTCATGTGAGAATACAACAAAAAGATGACTGTCTGCAAACCAGAAAGAGGACTCTCCCCAAATACTGAATCTTTGGATGTTTTGATCTTGTGCTTCTTCGCTTCCAGAACTGTGAGAAATAAATGTTTGTGTGTTGTTTAAGCCACCTAGTCTATGGCATTTTCTTATAGCAGCTCTAGTTGACTATGACAGTTCACAATCCTGTCTTTCTGTTTTTGACTGCAACATTATCTATAGTTTTGTAGTCTTAGAAAACAAAGAGAGAAAGAAAAGTGATTCAATTCATTCCTCTATCTGTTAATGAGCTAATAATTTTATAACTTTAGTATACTATAATGTATAATAAACCTATGAGATAAATTTATATCTAATCAATATACAAATTAATTTAAAATAATGACAACTTATATGGTAATTTATGATGTATAAACATATCTGCCGACAGTCAACAAGAGCCTGAGGCTTGTAGCCCACTGCCATCTTACAAACATATCCTGTAACCCCCGGTCAGGCCTTCAAATAGCTACAGCTGTGACTGATGTCTTTACTACCTGAGCCAGAATCAGCCAGCTCTTTCACTCCTGAATTCTGGACCCTCAGGAACTGCGAGAAATAACGAATGTTTCTTGTTTTATCATGCTACGTATTGGAGTGATTTATTATATCACCAATGGACAGCAAACACATACATGCACAAACATACAAGAACCTACACTTATATTAGTTAATACTCTAATAGATTTATAATAATTTTTAAGTAACAAGTACCTATAAGACATAGGGAATTTATAGTAAATAATGAATATATGATAAATGTATTACATAATTCATGATAATTTATAATATATAATTTATAACATATAACAAATTTTATTATGGCTAGTAATGAGTTATAAATTGCAAAGTTCTATTCATATATGTACTCACTTATAAAACATTATTATTATTGTTATTTTACAATTCAAATACTTTCGTTGAGCATGATACAGATTATTGTATAGATGAAACAATACCTAATAGTTTAAGGAAATAATTGCCAGTACTACATGCTGCAATCACCATCCTTTCACATGTGACTGAATGTATTTCACTCTCATTAATATTAATAATATTAATACGTGCATATAAATATTAAATTATCTAAATAATTTATTTGCTAGCTTTATTCACAAAAGGCGCAATAAAGGACTGAGTCATATATATTATCCTTGTGATCAAGTTTATAAAACACTTTTTTAGAAATATTATTTGTGGAAGTAAAATTTACATGGTCTTGGCACTTTTTAGAAAATATATAAATGATCTCCATTTGAGCATGATAAGACTAGACCTGAAGAGAATTTTTTGTCAAATCAAAATATAGAGGAATGGGTGTAGGTTGAAGCATGGATCTTAAATTTTCCTATCTCATTATGAATGATTTTTTCTAATATATTTTAGAATCTTTTATCAAAAATTTAAGGCTCCCTGGTTAGTCATATATTTATATGGTTCAGAGATAATGAAGGATATTTATCCTTCAGAAAATAAAACACATACATTTTTATGTCATGATACTAACAATTCACATGATATATATTAATACATATACATTATGTAAATATACACATACTATATTTAAGTCGCAATAACAACTATGAACATCTCATTAGAAGCGAATTTGGCCATTCAATTTCTCACAGAAATTAAATTATATTCAATGTTCCTCAACAGTAATGTTCTTTTCTAACACTTCTCATTGCCTCTGATGACTATTCATGTGTAATGTGAGCAATACAGCGCAAAGCCACATTGAAGATAAAATCAAATATTTAGAATTTTGTAGTGGTTTAGGGAAGGGAGAATCCTGCTTAGGATACATTTTACACAATATGAGTAAATGAACACAAGAGAAATTTGTTATTTTTTAAGTTTTTATTTAATGTTATATGGATAGTAAGTTTCTTTTGAGATGATGTAAAAGCAAGCTTTTAAAAAGGTTGTTAATTTTCATGCATTCCAAATTTGTTGATTCATATTGTGCTGGAAGTGGACAAATGTATACCTAATAATAATGTATGATCTCTTTCTACATGTAGAATATATTTTTAATGATATAAAATAAACATAATAATATGAACTCAGAAATAGAAGGAATTTTGAAGTAAAACTCCCATGTCCCATCTTTTATTTTCAGTTTATGACCCAGAAATAGAGAAGATAAGTAAACTGTTCATGATTACATTGGAGATTATCTATCTATCTATCTTCCGTCTATCATTACTAGGGCCTTATCTTAGTGCTTAGAATATTTAAGTACTCAAAAATATTTGCTCAAACCAAAAGGATACTCAGAGATATCCCTTTCCCTTACTTCTCCAGAAGAACATTCTATAAAATAAAATATAATCAATTTAAATCTTAATCTTTTGCAAAAAGGCTATTGTTTTAGTTGTAGATATAAAAAGCAATTTATCAATTCAGAAGAATCTTGCAGTCACCTTAATTCCATTTGTTGTGCATTTTAAAATTGAAAGGATTTTCCATCAGACTCTACATATATTTGATTTTATACATGTGTAGCCTGTGTATATCTGTGTTTCAGTATATATGACATAGGAATTTTCTTTTTATTAAGTGTTTGTATTAATGTTTTAAAACTACAAAAAGTCAGTATTAAAAAAACTTAAACTTTTTGAATTGATGACCATCTCTTTCAAGAATAAATAGTTTTCAAATTGTGATTAATATAATTTTTTGTGTTCTGATGTGTCATTTGTCTCAAATTTGTAGCATTTTGAAGAAGCAAAAAATGGTAGGTATCAGAAATTTTAGAGAAAAAAATGTTTCTCTAATATTCAACACCTGTTAATATAGTGATGACAAGTATCTCTTAAAATTTAACTTCAGGTTTTCTTTTTTCCTTTTAAATAATTTTTATTTCAAAATATTAGTGGGAACAAGTGTTCTTGTAACATGAGTGAATTGTATAATGCTGAAGTCAGAGCTTTTTTGTTCCTGTTACCAGAATACTGTACGTAGTACCCCATAGTTAATAAGAAAGGAAATGTCAGCCAATTAATTCAATGACATAAAGCATATGGAAAGCATGTATATATGTAAATACACATATACATAGGTAAATACATGAATATATAAATAGGAATACATATTAATATATTAACATATTAATAAATGTAACTCTGTAAACATAACTAGAAGCCATAAATACAACTCTAGATACCTATAGAATTCTCATATGGCCCCAAATTAGTGATAATATAATTGACAAAACTCAATTCAGCAATAAAAATATTTCTAAACTCAAGTTTTATACTTCAACATTGTGAAAAAGATACATATATTTCACCCTTATTAATATTATTATTTTTTCCCACATATGCCATAGTTACTTTTGTATCTCACTTTAAAATACTACTTATAAAACTGATTTCAGAGCCTTGCCCAAAACACCGTTTGCCTTTTGCTCCTAGCTTCATGTAAAAAAACCTCAAGATTCATCTGGCAGAAGCTGAATCAACCTTGTTGTCAGAGAGGTAAAGAAACCTAATGGAACAAAGGCAGATCCCTCCCTAGGAGGAAAATAGCAGAAAATGTGAGAATATTAATATGCTAAGGTTGCTCAATGTGTATACTTATGTTGAATACAGGTATGGGTATATACATTTCTCTGTGTGTGTATCACACATAAATATATTGTCTTTTATATTTGTACATTTTTATATATTTTACTTAGTTCACTGCGCAATACATATTTTTCTTTTTGATTGAAAGTTAAAATTATCATATGTGTTGTCAAAATGATCTTGATATTGCTACCCCAGACACAATGCCTAAGAGGACTACATAATTAAGTATGCACAATCAATTTGCTTAAAGTTAGGTCTTAATGAGCCTCTCAAAGGAATATTTCTTTTAAAGACACTATAATAAATGAAGCTAATCAGGAAGAAGTAACATTTCAACCTAATCAGAAATTCTGTCTAACCATTAAATCATTTTGAAAGACTCTCATAACACTCATAGCACTACATATTAGCTATTGCAATAAAGGTTTTTACAAGAACTATACAATCACAATGAAGGGATTGATTAACTGCCTGGGAAACAGCAGAAGTCATCACAGAAAATATAATACTTCAATTGGGTCCAGATGAGAGCAAATACTTGGTCTCATCTGATGATAGCCCGTAGATAAAAATTATGTTTGAGTTCCATCAGGATGATACATGGCATCTAAAAATGGGGTAGGATTTTTTGTTTTGTTTTCCTTTGTTTTATTTATTTTCACTCTTTCTCACTTGAAAAGTAACATCACAGACTTTTAACAAGTCCACTAAAATCAATGCAAATTGTAATTACTTTTCCAGATGCACAATAAAGGCTTATTTATTGAAAATTGAAAATGAAATATGCATTTGCATAAAAAAATATATATATATAAATATATCATATGTATCATATGTTGTAGGTCACTTTTTGCTTCTAAATTTCTCAGGTATAAGTAGGGGCCTGGTGGTCAAACAGACCAGAGGAATCCGTGACTTTGCTTGAGTTTTAGTCTATATTTTTACTTGTCTGCTTTATAGCATTCAGTTGAATTCATCAAACCTCCTAATGGAAAAGTCAATACAATAGGGAAATTTCTGGTCTTTTCTTTCTTTCAGTAAACATCTGCTCTGTGGTTTGAATGTATATGTCTCCGCAACATTCATATATTAGAACTTAAACCCCAAGGTGACAGTGTTAAGAGGTGGGTCCTATAGGAGATAATTAACCTCTGAGGGAACCACTCTTAAGAACAGGACCAATTACCTTGTATAAAAGGCTTCAGAGAGACTTTTGGCCCTTTTATCTCTTCTGTCTTGTGCGGACACAGTGTTTGTCCCTTTCTGCCTCACCGTGTGTAAGGAGCAAGAAGGTACCAGCCATGAGGAACGGGCCTTCATCAGACACAGAATCTGATAAAGATTCTTCCTGATCTTGGACTTCAGCTTTAGAACTATCAGAAATAAATGTCTGTTGTTTATAAATTATTTAGTATGAGGTATTTTGTAATGGTGGCAGGAATAAAGTGAAATAACATCTTTACAAGATATACCGAAATATAGCCCAGGGATCACTTCTGAACCATATTTATTACTATAAGACTACTTTTGTTCCACATCACTTAATCTTATTTTGTCTTTCAATTTATCATTTTATTGGGTAATGTTCCATCACCATTGTGGGATTTAATCAAGTATTTAGCTTGTAATAATTATTTTATATCATTATTTAGTGAAATCTTCCTGAAAGCTTACTCCTTCTTTCCCTCTAATGCTCCTTGACTTCTGCCTTGTCTTTTACATCATTTTGCTTTGTGGGGATGAGCTTTTGAATGATGTGGATACATTGACACATTCAGGGCCAGTTTTGGGCTGGCATGACAAGACAAGGAGTGCTGGTGGATCTGAGGCTGAGTTAATTTTCCTACATTTTTTCTTCTTTCTTTCTCCTCTGTCTTCCTTACTATTTGCCCCAAATACTTTGTCTATGTAGGAGCCAATGTTTCCATGTTGGAGAGAAGTGGAATTCTCACATTTGTAGAATGAACCCAGTGTCACATATCAGTATGAAAATGTGTGTTTTTAAAAATAAATATAAATATATATAGTTAACTATATGTGTATTCTTGCATATGTATATTCATGAATGTGTATATATATATATGTACAAAATGAATAAATAGATAGATGGATAGACAAATATCCACTGAGGTAGAATAGAAGCAATAACACGCCAATAGCAATGAATATGTCCATCCCAAAGATCTTTGTTTATGTTACCATTCTCCAATAAAAGTGCCTAGACAGAAGGATCGCTTGAGCCCAGGAGTTTTAGGTTGCTGTGAGCTAGGCTGACGCCACAGCACTCTAGCCCAGGCAACACAGTAAGACTCTGTCTCAAAAAAAAAAAAAAAAAGTGCCTAGAGTTTCTTGGGAAAATGACTGGCTCCTGAACTGTGGTGAGAAAAATATTTGGTTGGAACATTTGGTTGCAGAAAGTACAGAGAAGTTTTCCAAAAAAGACAGAATCCTGTCAAGTGGAAAAAGGAAGAAATTCTACTTCCATCATGTACAAGTAAGTTCTCCATAGATAATTATAAACTTATCAGAATACAAAAGCCAACTACCGAAAGGCAGATGTTAGAGGCAATTTGATATTGAAAAAGGAGAATTGTACAGGGTATGTTTTCCTTTTTATATAGCTTTTCATCTGGGGAAAGGCCAAGGTCAGTCCTATGTGAGAAAAATAATAAAATTCCAATAAAAAAAAAGATGAGATTTGGGGAAACCACAGCTGCCAAAAAGTGAGGGAAGAATCTTTGAAAGAAGACAGAAAAAGGGAGTTATATTCTGTGTTTAGAATCTAACTGCTGAGTTGTACATGCATGAGGTAGACTCAAAGCAGCCTAGCTGAAGATAAAGGAATATGACAGAGATCTCAGGTTCAGCTCGAGAGACAAGAATTTGCAATTTGAATATAATCGATTTATCTTTTACTAAGCAAAACAAAACGAAACAAAATTATTTGTGTAGCTGTGTAACAATTCAAAAATTCTACAAATCAACATAAAAAATATATACATAGTGAGAGAGAAAATGAACAAAGCCAAAATCTAGTTCTTTGAAAATATAAAAATAAATAAATAAATGAAGTGATAGCTGTAGTTACAATGTTAAAAGAAAAGGAGAGAAAATAATATTAGAAATGGCAGATGCTACATATCTTACAGACAGAAGAAAAAAATGCTTTGAACATATCTTTGCCTCAATTTGCAACTGACATGGACAAATTCCTTGAAAAAATGCAACTTAGTAAAACTGACAATGAATCAAATGAAAACTCAAAATACTCCTATATCTGTTAAAATTTGAACTTGTTATCCAAACATATCCACAAAGAAACTCAAAGCTCAGATGGATTGCACAGGTGAAGTCTATGCATTGTTTAAGACAGAAATAAAAATAATCTTATACAGCTACATCTTATATAATACTTATGAGAAAAGAGAAATAAATTGCTGTAGGAATGTTCTGTGGAGGTATCTCAAGACCAAGGTCTAAAGTTGATAATGATTATAGTTCCATTGTCTTTATACTGGATACTTCAGGTGCTACCATTTTTATTATCAAGAAAGAAAAGACAAAACAAGAAAAATAACCTGGTACTATAATTTTTGGAATCTAGTAAATAATTAATATTTAATCCAAAGATGGATTATCATTAGCATTTTTATATTCTATTTATAGATTTAAAAGAATTCCACTAGCAGTGTATGAGTGTTCCTATCTCCACATCCATGCCAACATTTATTGTTTTGGGACTTTTTGACAAAAGCCTTTTTCACTGGAGATAAGTGATATCCCATTGTGGTTTTGATTTGCATTTCCCTAATGATTAGCGATGTAGAGCATTTTTTCATGTTTATTGGCCATTAGTCAATCTTCTTTTGAAAATTTTCTGTTCATATTCTTTGCCCACTTTTTGATAGGGTTGTTTGATTTTTTCTTTCTGATTTTCCTGAGTTCTATATAGATTCTAGTTATCAGCCCTTTATCGAATGTATAGCATGAGAATATTTTCTCCCATTATGTAGGTTTTCCGTTTGTTCTTGTGATAGTTTCCTTAGCTGTGTAGAAGCTTTTTAAACTCTGTGGAAAGCAAAATGGAGATACCTCAAAGAGCTACACGTAGAACTACCATAATCCAGCAATCCCATTACTGGGCATCTACCCAAAGGAAAAAAAAGACATTCTATAAAAAAGACATCTGCACTTGAATGTTTATAGCAGGACAATTCACGATTGCAAAGATGTGGAAACAACCCACGTGCTATCAGTACAAGAGTGGATTAATAAAATATGGCATATGTGTACCATTGAGTTCTACTCAGCCGCAAAAAACAATGGTGATCAACACCTCTTGCATTATCCTGGATAAAGCTAGAGCCCATTCTACTAAGTGAAGTATCACAAGAATGGAAAAACAAGCATCACAACAAGTACTCACCATCAAATTGATAGTAACTGATCAACACTTAAGTGCACATATAGTAGTAACATTCATTGGGTGTCAGGCAGGTAGTGGGAGGAGGAGGGAATGGGTATATACACACCTAATGGGTGTGGTGTGCCCACACTTGAAGCTGTGACTTGAATGGGGCAAAGGCAATATATGCAACCTAAACATGTGTACCCGCATAACATGCTGAAATAAAAAAAAAAATTAAAAATAAATAAAAAATAATAATTCCATCCTACATCTACTACTATATATGACATATATTTGTACCATATATGCTGCTTTGTATTTGTTCTTACTTCCATTGTACTCTGACTTTCCTGGCTGTTGTATTGTAAATATGAGATGAAGAATACATAATATTTCATCCTATAAATAAACAATAGATTGCTTTAAGTCATCAAATATTTTATTGAGCATTTAGTTTGTCTTACTCTTTTTGATAACATTGGTAATGTATTATATCTATGTATGATGTTATTTTATAGTCATGATTATTTGAATATTTAGATTTTCAAAAATGAAAATACATGAGCAAAATATATTAAGAGCTTTATGACTATTTATTGCCAAATCACTTTCCAAAAATAATGCATTAGTATCATTTCTACAAATATTTTTTTATCTAGTTCATTTCCTGAATATTATTTTTATAATTTTATTTTTTATTCCTTCCAGTTTCTATTGTGGAGCTCAGCCTTTAAATTAATTTTTATAAAAGTGGTATTTACCTAAATTAAAAAGCTATTGTCATTATTTAGAAGTCGATGACCTCATTGATAAATCAGCAAGTAACAAAAAAGGAAACATATTTTCAAACTGAAAGCATGTTCTTGTATTTAGATGCTCTTGAGAGTTGCCCACTCTTGTGGCTTCTTTTTTTTTTTTTCCCCAGACACAGAGAGAATTGTTCTGAGATAACTCAATAAATAGCAACTAAATTAAGTTGCTAATTGCATGTGCTTCAGTATGTCCCTCTGGATCTGAGATTAGTTTTAATTTGAGTCATGTAGAACAATGTCATATTAATATTTTCTGCAATTAGCTATATGTCTTGAGACTTAATGCCCATGTATTGTTCATATCCAGTTGGCAAATACAGGAAGGAAAGCTGAGAATAAATTAGAGACTACAGCGTCAGTGGCTACTTTTCATTTGGATGATGAAATGATAATGTTACATAAAGATTTGTATTTCACAATCTCAAGAAATGACACATTTTCAACAGCCTTCAGAGACTATGAATTTTATTAGAATTATCATTGATTTCTCTATCATAGTACAGAGTCATTTCAATTACTAGGGAAGCCTATTCCAATTGTTCTGTTAGAAAATGAGCTTAATCAAACTCCTCTTAAGTTAGAATGATTTGTGTGTGGAAGATAAGCTTTAACATTTGTTAAGAGAATTAAAATTCTAGAATGTATGCATCCAAAACACAGAAAGGTATTAATTGGGCCACCCCTTGTGCTGATTCAATTTTCCTCTAAAACATCCAGACTCTGTTTGAACATCTTTAGTGACAGTGAACTCCCAGTCTCCTTACAATTTAATTTTAGTTTTTAGGCATCTCTGACCTCTTACACAGGTTTCTTTACAGGGAATCTGAATTTACTACCCCTAACATTCAACTTCTCATTTGAATAGTGACATCAGTCCCATAATCTAGAGGATTTTCTATAAATAAGACAAATATCCTCAAGTGCTTAAAATTCTTTTCATGTTTTTCTATATATTTCTTTTCATGTTTTCAAAACCAGTATCCTTCTCTCCCCTAAGAAATACCCAATGATATAGATGTGTGTGTGTGTGTGTGTGTATTTCATTAAAAAGACATATATAGCCAGACAGGTGCTCATGCCTGTAATCACTGCACTTTGGCAAGTTGAGGTAGGAGTATTGCAACATAAATAATCTCAGGGGGATTTTTTATAAAATTTCTTATCACTATATCTTGTGAAAGTTGATCATATTTCCTATACCCTATTCCCCTTGTGTATGACATGGGGAAAATAGTAGTACTCACTTCAAAGTGTGGCATTAAGATCTACATGAGATTAAACTATGAGAATTGTACCTATGTCATAGGGCTATGGTGTGATTCAATAATCAATAAAATTATAAGCAATAAATCAATAAAACTAAAAATCAAATAAAATCATTGGCATTAATCTCTTCATTTTTAACTTCATCTAAGAGGTTATTAACACAGTAATTAGATGTCAGAAAACATGTTTTTAAATGTTGGCTTTACTAGTTAATGGTAAAGGCCAGAGGCATCAGGAAATGATCTGCCCTGTGCTTTAACTTCTTTTTCTGAAAAATGAAAGAACCTATTTACGTGGTTACTGTCAAATTAGAAAAACTAATTCATGTGAAACATTGTGTGCAGTGCTTGATACTAAATAAATTCTCATCAAATCTTATTACTATCATTAGCTGAATAGTTTCATAGCTATGCTATTTGTACAAATACATTATCTCACTAAATGCTCACAGAATCCTTTCAGTTAGGCACGAAAAAATTTATTGCCCAACTTTAGAGGTGAGGAAACTGAGACTAAGAATGCTTATTACTTCCTTCCCCAACATCACATTTTTACTGCCTGCCAAAATCCAGATCATCAGATTCCTAATCCAGTGCTCCCTTCACTGTAATACACTGATTTTAATTCTATGTTGAGTAAGTTTTAGTTTTATTAACTCTCTTGAGGTGATTCACAAATGACAATCTATTATCTACAAAAAGTAAGTCTCCTTTAGAGCTGTGTCTAGGGAGTAATAACACTCTGGATGGATTATTCCAGCCTATATAGGTCTAATTTTCCTACAAATCAGTATAACATCCCTTGAATTTTATTTCTTCTCTAATTATTTCCTGTTTTGTAAATTTGTCTCCACGACTTGATTTTATTTCTTTTGAGAACGGAAACCAGGTTGAACACATTGCTATGAATGTTTAATAAACATTCTGTATTTATTTATTTACTGCCCTTTTATAGCTCCAAGGAAACAAAAACATTTTCTTTAGCCAGTTAATTTTTATTGCAATTTCTCTTACAGTCCAATTCAAAGAAAAGGGCAATGAAATTTAATGCCTAGCTCCTAACCACTTCCTTCTCCTCATGTAGGTCTCCGTTTAAAAGCCACCTGCCCAAAGTAACTTTCCTATTCACATTAACTAGAGTTTTCATTTCGAACATTACCTCCATGTTTAGTCTCTATCTCAGCAATAGCTTTGTAACACTAGCTCTATAACACCCTATGTCACATACTGTCATGTTCTTTGTTTATGTGTTGTCTTTGTTTACTAGAATGCAAGCGTCAAAAGAGCAGATTCTACAATTATGTTTATAGCCGCATCCCCAACAAATAATCATAACTCAATAAATGTTCCAGAATACATTTATCAATGTGGTTTAAAGGAAACTTCCAAAATATGCATTAACAACATTTACTGAAAACTTCTATGAGTCTAGAACCCTTCGACTAGTTCTTTAGACTTTGATTATACTTACGTTTTGATGTAACTCTTGTCTAAATGTGTTTTCATTTTCTTTGGGAGAAATGTTCATTGCTCAAGGCCAGCGCTGACATTCAATGGCTTGTGCTGTAATGGCCATATTCTTTGCTAAAATATTAAAAACATTTTTGGGATAAATAACTGTTCCCCTGAGGTTCATCTGTAGCCCCCGGCCCCAATCTTTCCCCACACACATATGCACATGCACACAGTTTTACTCACGATCAAATAAGTAATAAGTGACTATCTAGCAAACAAGAGAATATTTAGGAGCTAGCAGTCAATTTTACTACAGGTCAGGTCTAAATTTTATGATTTAAAGTATTATACAAGATATACAGTATTTCTGGCCAGGCCATTTGATTAAAATGTACTGGCTTTAATATTACTGTAAACGACGGAGTTAGGAACTCTACTTCTGAGCTTTCAAAATTCATGCAAAATATTTGGTACCCAAAATGATTTAGGATTTGTATATATTTCTGTCTCTACTACAGGGCATATTTGCATTAAACATGGTAGAGAAATAAAGAGAAAGGATTTCTCTGGTAACAAAGAACACATAACATAGTAATGTAAAACAAACCATTTCCATTTTATGTCTTGTATCAGTTAGAAATTAGGTAAACTGAAAACAATTTTTTATAAGAAAATTTGCTTACTAGAGGTATATGACATAGCCAAGTCAATAAAATAAAAGAAATAGAATAAGCAAAACAAATAAGTAAAGAGAAGGGGAAGAAGCAAAGTGAAGAGAGAAGGAATGCAAAATGTTAAAAGGGAAAAGTAGGGACAGCACGTATGATGAAAAGTATCACATGATGTACAATTTTATTTTTAAATTTTTCGTGATGACAGCTTCAATTGAAAAGAAGTTTTCAATCGAAAGAAGTTGCTCTAAAAAACCTAACTATGTCTCTATCAATGTTCCTTTCACAAGCTTTAAATACTCTTTCTGGTAACTCTTGGGCGTATTGGTACCTTTCTTCTCATTCTCACACTCTTTAAAACACCTTTAATGTCAGGTTTGAAGTTGGACTCTAAATTATGTATAATAACTATTATTTTTGTTTTAAATTTTTCTAGCTTTCATAAGGGATCTGTCAATTCCTCAAGTTTAGGAACTTTTGTGAAAATCTAATGTCTTACCCTTAGAAAAAATATTAATGTGTTCTGGTTGTTGATAAAAGCTCTTAAGTTAAATATGATTGTAACCACACTTTTTTCACTGCTTATTTTTAGGAAGAAAGCTATATTCAAAAATAAAACATAGTATGAATTTAATATTTAGTTACCAAGCTAGTTAATAAATATTTTCCTTAAGAATTGAGATATTCTATTACAACTGCTTTCCCAAGTTATATAATTATATTTTAAATTCAAATGGTATTGATATATTTTTACATTAATATATTTTTCAAATACTATTGATATCATTGATGCAGACAGACTGTATGCATGGCAGGATTATATGAAAAACTTATGTTGCTGAAAGGTGAATTTGCTGTTGACTTTGAGAAACACCATCTTTTAGGAAATATGTCCTTGTTAGTGACTACTCTGTTCTAATGACCATGAAAATGTTAAAGTTAATTCAGGTTTTAAAATTTAACTTTAAAATGGCTAGAAATATTCTTAATCCCATATCCTGTCTCATTTCTTCCCTTAATATTATCTGTATATATGTGTTTGTGTAATTTATATTTCTTAAGGAAATGACAAATATATAATTTATATAAGAAATTAAGACTGCTAGTTGGAGCTTTACTGTAAACCTTTAAGATAAATATGTAATACTTTAAAGTACATAAATGCTGAAATATCAATTTTATGTATGATTAATCCAAGCAGCTGACATGTTGTTTGGAAAGTTAGTGGAAATATCAAATGCAAAAGATTTATGAAGTTTTTAATCTCATCCTTCCTTGCCACTTAAAGTTATCTAGACCTTTTCTCTCATATCAGTGATTCCAACTCCAGTGATTACAACTGAGAAGTTGGACCAGGGAATGAACAGTGATATCCAGCCAATGACAGTGGCAGCCAATGGATATTGACACAAATAGGTACTATGAGGCCAGGAGCTGGTCACCAATTAGCCTTTTCTTTTATTGCTCTAAATTACACATTCAAATGTCCTTAAGGACATCTCTACCCATGGAATTCTACCATTTTTATTTATGGCATTTAAAATATTTTTCAGCAACTATTTCTTCCTATTAGTCAACAGCTGCTATTTTTTTAAAAAAAATTAGCAGAGGGTCTGTGAAAAATACTAGAGCTAATTACTTGTAATTTCGCATCAATTTACTAATTCTGAGCCCAGCAGGACATCCCCTATCATAAACATGCCAGAAGTAGCTTATAATGTCCTCAACCCAGCTGTCTGTTCTTGGTACATAATTATACTTAATTGACTTTTAAAATCTATCTGTTTATGTTTTTAATCCCAATGCACAAATTCCAAATATCTATGAAATATTTCATAATGCCATTAACAGGTATATACCCTATTCCAGGAAGTGCTGCTTGCTAATCAAAAAGCTGAAATGGTTAGAGAGTAAAATGTATGAAATCTTAGAATCACTTAAATTTAGGGACTGGAATAAAGAACAAACACTTTAAGGTTACTGATATTTCCTACATATTCCTACAGTACCTTTAAGAAACTATCTAATTTGTATCTTATTCAAAGATATGGAGTAAAATGAATACCAATTACCCCCACACATAAGCAATTGAATATTTTTACCTTAAATATGCTTGTGATTTGGTTAAGATTTTGGGCACCAATTGGAGTAAGTCTAATAACTTCTCATATAAAATTAACCGTGGTAATCAGTGCTCAAAGTTTATAGTGCAACATGATAATCAAGCATAGAAAATGAAATAATAGAGTACCAATTTATTGAAATATTTTAATTTGGCTTTATCAAATAAATATGTAAACCTTCATAAAAAATATACAAGTATATATTACTACCTTAATTGTATTTTACAATACATCATAGCTCTAAATAGTTCATAACATGCCCTTAAAATCTGCAATTATTTTTGTCATGGAAAGGATTAAACATATTAAAAATGTATACTTTGTTGTAAAGTGGTTGCCCCTCAATGACTATCTAGAACCTCTTAAAACAGATGCAAATATATTTTTAAAAGCTTTTGAAGCTTTTACTCATATGGCAAAATATCTATATTTTATATGAACATTAGATTTTTTTTGACATAAAAAAATGCCTAAGAAAGCTAGTTTATATCTATCTATCCTATCTTCCACATTTGAAAAATAATCAATCTTTCTTGGCAGCAAAAGGGTTTTATGAGATCTATTCTTTAAACCAATAGGGCAAATTCTCCCAGAG